>JAINVK010000759.1:0-76223 GCA_030068075.1 Paguma larvata
TAGGTTACCAGGAACCCTGAAAGCTATCCCAACATTTACCCACGCAAACCACAAGGCAGACAAAGTTAACCATCACTTTCAGGCTTCCTTTTGCTAACAAACTGGAACAAAGATAACATGAGCTTGCTTGACCTTCAGTAAACCTCAGTAGAACAAAGTTTCACATTTAATACTGATAACTTTAGAGACAGATCCATAAAACTCCTATTTATTTGACCGAGGTGGTAGTAAAAGATCCCAACGGTCAATGTATAGAATCATATGGCTGCTAGTAAAACTAGCTCCTTTAACATTGAGAGTTTTCACCGAGCAATCAAAGACCCAATAAAGATGAAAACCCAAAACTTTGGTTTTCCCTTAGAAAGAGAAAAAATCTGTGTTTACATTTTCTTCTCAGGAGCTGAACAGTCCAAGAAAACTTTGTTTTAAATGGAGAGAAAAGCAGAATTTTAACTTTATACCAGTGTACTTTCGAAATCCCATTCATAATTTTCTCTTGTGGAAACAGTGAGGACATTAAAAAGGCGTTTGTTTGTTTGTTTCCTTACAACAATGTAGGGGTGGGGAGCAGAATGCTACCTGAGGCATTGAAGAGGCAGAGACCTAGGCTCCACCCTAGGCGGTTGCAGAAAAGGTAACAGGAGGAAGGGAGGACAGAACGGCACAGAGGCCTAGAGGCTTGAAGGCAGATTAAAGCAGCCTGAAGCAGCCTGAAGCACACAGGGTGGAGAAAAGAGTTTTACGTGGTCTTAAGTGCATCCTCCAGTTTAATGATTCGGACCCGGATGGGGTGGCCCTTGCCATCGGTGATCTGAGGTCCCCCCTTGTCTGAAAGTCTCCAGGACTTTTCGCAGGCTAACTTTCCTCGTGGGATGTGGAGGACTGAATACTGTGCTCCGATGTCGACAAGGAAGTCAACAGGGGTCCCCTCCACATTAAGATTTACCCTGGGCTCGGGAGAGGGTCCGAACCCCGACTCCCCTAATCACTTAGTTCACCTAGCTCTAAGATTTTTACTCGATTAGCCTTGCTTTTCTTCCCAGCGACCCCCTTCGGACATTCTTGGGCTCAATGCCCTGTCTCCTTGCAGCATGCACACTGATCTTTCTGCAGCCTCTGCTTCCCCCAACCTCTGGTGGTTCCTTTACCTCCTTTTGAGTCATCAGCCAGTTGCCAGAGACGACGGTCTCCTTCCTCAGGATGGTCGGCAATGGTAGCTAGTAGTATTCTGACCAGGTCTCGTGTCTGTTAGCTGCTGTCAGCCTCCATGGTGTGAGCCTGCCTATCCTCGGGAGGCTCCCAGTTGTTGTATACTTTTCGGCTCTTACCAGCAAATCCTACAGACTTTTTTTTCCTCTCAGTCTGTATATTTTCTGTAATTTCTTTCTGTCTGCGGCCGATTGATTTACAAAGGCCATGATAGCAACGGCCTTGCTTTCCAGAGCCTCTGGATCCTTAGGGGTACAGGCACAGAACACCTCCATGATTCATTCCAAAAAGGCTGTGAGGGACTCATCCTTTCTTTGTTGTATGTTCCCCACCTTGGCCAGATTGGTTGGCTTTCTAGTAGCCATTCGGAGACCCCCCATTAGAGTCTGGCGGTAGACCCGGAGCCTCTCCTTACTGTCTGCCGTATTAAAATCCCACTCGGGCCGAGTTAAGGGGAATGAGTTATCTATCTGTGCCTAGTTGGTGGTGGGATTCCCGTCTGCACCTGGAACTAGTTTTTAGGCCTCATTGAGGATCATTTTCCTCTCCTTAATCGTGAACAGGACCTGCAAAAGCTGCTGGCAGTCATCCCATATGGGCTGATGGGTAAAGAGAACAGAATCTAATAAATCAATATGCCCTGCCAGTTTTTCTAAAAACTTTGGATTAGCTTGAGTCCGCCACACAATGCTCCACAAAATGATACACACAAAAACAGACAAACAGAGGGCCCCTAGAAACCATCCCGACGGTTTCCCTCACAAGCAGCCACTTCAGGCCCTTGGCGGAAACCTCCCGACGGCTTCCCTCGCATGCAGCCCCTTCAGGCCCTTGGCGGAAACCTCCCGACGGCTTCCCTCGCAAGCAGCCCCTGCACGCCCTTGGCGGAAACCTCCCGATGGCTTTCCTCGCAAGCAGCCCCTTCAGGCCCTTGGCGGAAACCTCCCGACGGCTTCTCTCTCAAGCAGCCCCTTCAGGCCCTTGGCGGAAACCTCCCGACGGCTTCCCTCACAAGCAGCCCCTTCAGGCTCTTAGCGGAAACCTCCAGACGGGGTGAGGGACGTCTCCCTACACTCCCCACCAGCGACCCTCCAGCGCATCCGCCTAGGTCCTTTGCCGGTCCTTGAGAAACTGAGCTCACACAGAAGAGACAGACAACAGACAGACATTGACCATGGTCAGTCAGGCTCTTCGGGTCTGGAGTCTCTCGGGGGTTTTGGGGTATCCCGGTCGAGCCCCCATATGTTATGCCCAGAATTCGGGGACCCCAAGAACCACCAGGGAGCCGAGTCCGATGCAAGAACAAAGAGCCTTTAATCGAGCTAGCTCGAGCTCAATCTCCTACCGCACCCACGCAGCAGTGGGTCGAGAGAGAGAGAGAGAGTTTCCCAAGGTGCAAGAGTTTTAAAGGAGTAGTGGGAAGGGTAATGGTCGGGCCCTAGCCGATTGGCTGAGGTCAGGGTCCTGTTCCCTTCCAAGGCGGGAAACAGGTGTCTCTAGCTTTCAAGGCAGGAAACAGGTGTCTCTATTTGGGTGGATCCGGGTGCTCTAAGGATTGGTCCCAGCTCGTCTGGTGAGAAGTGGAATCCGATTAATTGGTCCAGGCTGGTCTATTGAGGGGTGGATCCTAATTGATTAGGTACTAGTCTTTTGGAATCCCGAGTTGCCCTAACACCACCGCGGATTCAATGAAGGCGACCTTGTGAGGTGTTGCGGTGAAAGCTGAGGGCCACTTAAGTGGCCTGCAGCACCCCTAGGCTCCTTGCCCACCCTGCCCGCCAGTTGGCTGCGGGGGCCTCCGGGTGAAGGGGGGCGGCCCCGGCTTTTTGAGTCACGCTGGACTCAATTGCTGCCATAGCAATGGGTTTTCTTGCTCCTCAGTTAAGCCCGAGCCTACGGCTTTCTATCCTGCCTGGAGTGTGACCAGGAAGGTGGTGGAGCGGTGTCTGTCTCACGTGAAGATAGGTGTCTCCTGCTTCTCCTGTGACCGGACAGCTCGGAAGCGTGACCTCTGCGCATCCCAAGCAGGACACAGAACAAAACAGTGATTCGGGGCGCTGTCAGGACCTGTGTCGGGGTTCAGAAGGTCACGTTTGCCAGGGTGTGATAGGAACAAGCCGGTACGCCCAGGGCGCCCTGTTCCGGGGAGATTTCGTGGTGTGGCGTATCGACGTCCATCCTACCGACGGCCCCGGCAGGCGACAGGGACGGCGGTGTCCACATCAACACCGGGCCAGTGCGGCAGCTTCCGCGCAGAGCTCGCTCGTGTCGGCCACGCTCGTGGTGGGGACGTGGAGGTGACGTTGGCCTTGTGGGAGCAGAGCGGCACCAACACATGTCATCAAAACAGGGTGGAACCCTTAGGGATGACGGAACATGAACGTCAGGAACAGAGCTTGGGCTGAGAGGGGACCCAGTCCCCACCAAGTGGGCCCAGGAGGGAAACCATTGGGCTCCCTTCCCTCGGCCTGTGTCTGGAGGACAGGTACCGGCAGTTTGGGAAGGAGTAGACGCGGGCCCAGCTTGGATCTGGTGGGGGTGTTAGGGAGGTCGTCTAGAGACTGACACCAGCAGGGTCTTGAAAGGCAAGAGAAGGCCATTAGCAGTGCGTGGAGAGGCGGCTCCAGGCCAACGAAATAGCACAGAAAGTTTATGAAGGAGAAAGGATTCCGGAAAACCTGTGTGCCTGTGGTGTGTGTGTTTGTGGTGTGTGTGCCTGTAGTGTGTGTGTGTTGCGCGTGTGTGATGTATGTGTGTGTGGTATGTCACAAATGTGTTCTGTGTGGTGGGTTGCGTGTGCATGTGTGGTGTGTGAGCGTGCGGATGGACGTGTCCGCACAGGTGTCTCGTGCCTTCCCCCGGCCCCCTCACGTGCCCTTGGCACATGGATTCGGAGGCAGCAGATTCCTCACTACCCCCGAATCAGGAGGTGAACAGGATGTGAGATAGCCAAATGGAGGCCTTAGAAACCTCCTGCACTTGATAGTGAGATCCTGAGCGCGGAGAGGCTTCTCAGGGCCCTATGCCCCTCACCCCCGCCTCTTCTTCCACCTCGGCCTTGGTGGTACCTCCGAGGGAGGGGGCAGGCTAGGGCGGTGGTGTCCGACCTGACGTGGAGGGAGCGTGCCAGTCTGGGCTCCCAGTGGGTGCATAATCACGAGGAACTTTGCGATCGATATCCTGCGTGAAGCAGGAAGGTGAGGGCCAGGACCCACCGCGGTGTACAGAAAGTCCACCTTGGGAGGTATTGTGGACAAAGCTGAGGGCCACGTAGGTGGCCTGTAGCACCCTTAGGCTCTTTGCCCACCCTGCCTGCCAGTTGGCTGCGGGGGCCCCCGTGTGGGGCGGGGGTCGCCGGGCTTTATAGGCACGCTTGTCTCCATTGCTGACATAGCAACGGTTTTGTTGCACCACAGTTAGGCCCAAGCCTACGGCATTCTATCCTGCCTGGAGTGTGACCAAGAAGGTAGTGGAGCGGTTTCTGTCTCCCGTGGTGGTAGGCGTCTCATTCTTCTCCTGTGACCGGAGAACTCGGAAGCGTAACCTCTGCGCATCCCAAGCAGGACACAGAACCAAACAGAGATTCGGGGCACTGTCAGGACCGATGTCGGGGTTCAGAAGGTCACGTTTGCCAGTCTGTGATAGGAACAGGCAGGTCCGCCCCGGGCGCCCTGTTCCAGTGACCTTGGCGTCGTGTGTTGTGGCGGCCTCCATCATTCCGATGGCCCCGGCAGGCGGCAGGGTCTGCGGTGTCCACAGCCACACCGGGCCAGTGTGGAAGCCTCCGTGCATAGCTCCCTCGAGTTCGACATGCTCGTTGTGGGGACGTGGAGGTGACGTGGGCCTTGTGGGAGCAGCGCGGGACCAACACATCTCACAAAAACCGGGACTGAACCCTTATGGATGACGGAACACGAACGACAGGAACCGAGCTTGGGCTGAGAGGTGACCCAGGCCCCACCAATTCGGCCCAGGAGGGAGTCCATGGGGCTCCCTTCCCTCAGCCCGAGTCTGGACGACCAGTCCCGGCAGTAGACGCGGGCCCAGCTCGGATCTGGTGGGGGTGTTAGGGAGGTCGTCTAGAGACTGACACCAGCAGGGTCTTGAAAGGCTAGGGAGGGCATTAGCGGTGCGTGGAGAGGCGGCTCCAGTCCAAAGAAATAGCACAGAAAGGTTATGAAGGAGAACGGATTACAGAAAACCTGTGTGCCTGTGGTGTGTGTGCTTCTGGTGTGTTAGCCTGTGGTGTGGGTGTGTTGCGCGTGTGAGGTGTATGTGTCTGGTATGTCACAAATGTGTTCTGTGTGGTGGGTTGCGTGTGAATGTGTGGTGTGTGAGCGTCTGGATGGACGTGTCCGCACAGGTGTCTCGTGCAGGCCACGCACACGTGCGCTGGTGTTTGGGGCAGCAGATCCCTCACTGCTCCCGGACTCAGGAGGGGAACAGGATGTGAGATGGCCAAATGGGGGCCTTGGAAAGTTCCTGCACTTGATAGTTGAGACCTTGAGCCGCGAGAGGCCCCTCAGGGCCACATGCGACTCACCCCCGCCTCTTCCTACGCCTCGTCCTTGATGGAATCTCCGAGGGAGGGGGACAGGCTCAGGTCGGTGGTGTCCGACCTGACCTGGAGAGAGGGTGCAGCCTGGGATCCCAGTGGGTGCATCATCACGGGGAACTTTAGGATCGACATCCTGCGTGAAGCAGGAAGTTGAGGGCCAGGACCCACCGCGGGTTCACTGAAAGGCCATCTTGGGAGGTGTTTCGGTCAAAGCTGAGGGCCACGTAGGTGGCTTGCAGCACCCTTAGTCTCTTTGCCCAGCCTGCCTGCCAGTTGGCTTCGGGGGCCCCCGGGTGGGGCCGGGGGGCAGCCCCGGCTTTATGAGGCAGGCTGGACTCTATTGCTGCCATAGCAACTTTTTGTTGCTCCTCAGTTGGCCCGCGCCTGCGGCTTTCTATCCTGCCTGGAGTTTGATCAGTAATGTAGTGGAGCGGTTTCTGTCTCCCATGGTGGTGAGGTCTCCTTCTTCTCCTGTGACCAGAGAACTCAGAGGGGTAAACTCGGCGCATCCCAAGCAGGACACCGAACAAAACAGTGATTCGCGGCGCTGTCAGGACCGGTGTCGGAGTTCAGAAGGTCACGTTTGCCAGGCTGTGATAGGAACAGGGATGTCCGCCTAGGGCGCCCTGTTCCAGGGAGCTTGGCATGGTGTGGCGTGGCGACGTCAATCCTTCCGACGGCCTCGGGAGGCAGAAGTGACGGCGGTGTCCATAGCCACAACGGGCCAGTTCGACAGCCTCCGCCCAGAACTCCCTCGAGACGGCCATGCTCGTGGTGGGGACGTGGAGGTGACGTTGTCCTTGTGGGAGCAGTGCGGTACCAACACAACTCCCCAAAACAGGGACTGAACCCTTAGGGATGATGGAACACGAACGTCAAGAACCGAGCTTGGGCTGAGAGAGGACCCAGGCCCCACCGAGTGGGTGGGTCTCCCTTCCCTTGGTCTGAGTCTGGAGGACCAGTCCCCACAGTTTGGGAAGGAGTAGATGCGGGCCCAGCTCGGATCTGGTAGGGGTGTTATGGAGGTCGTCTAGGGACTGACACCAAAAGGGGCTTGAAAGGCAAGAGAGGGTCATTAGCGGGGGTGGAGAGGCGGCTCAGGGCAAGGAAATAGCACAGAAAAGTCATGAAGGATAAAGGAGTCCAGAAACCCTGTGTGCCTGTGGTGTGGGTGTGTTAGGCATGTGTGGCGTATGAATGTGGGTATGTCACAAATGTGTTCTGTGCGGTGAGTTGCATGTGCATGTGTGGTGTGTGAGCGTCTGGATGGAAGTGTCCGCACAAGTGTCTCGTGCCGACCCGTGGCCCCCTCACGTGCCCTGGGCACATGGAATCGGGGGCAGCAGATGCCTCACTGCACCCCGACTCAGGAGGGGAAAAGGGTGTGAGATGGCCAGATGGAGGCCTTGGAAAGCTCCTGCACTTGATAGTTGAGACCTTGAGCCGCGAGAGGCCCCACAGAACCACATGCGACTCACCCCCGCCTCTTCCTACGCCTCGTCCTTGATGGAATCTCCGAAGGAGGGGACAGGCTCAGGTCGGTGGTGTCCGACCTGACCTGGAGGGAGGGTGCAGCCTGGGATCCCAGTGGGTGCATCATCACGGGGAACATTAGGATCGACATCCTGCCTGAAGCCGAAAGTGGAGGGCCAGGACCCACCGAGGGTTCAATGAAAGGCCACCTTGGGAGGTGTTTCAGTCAAAGCTGAGGGCCACGTAAGTGGCCTGCAGCACCCTTAGGTTCTTGGCGCACCCTGCCTGCCAGTTGGGTGCGGGGGACCCCGGGTTGGGCGGGGGGCGGACCCGGCATTATGAGGCAGGCTGGACTCCATTGCTATCATAGCAACGTTTTGTTGCTCCTCAGTTAGGCCCAAGCATGCGGCTTTCTATCCTGCCTGGAGTGACCAGGAATGTAGTGGAGCGGTTTCTGTCTCCCGTGCGGTACGTGTCTCATTCTTCTCCTGTGACCGGAGAACTCGGAAGCGCAACCTCGGCGCATCCCAAGCAGGACACAGAACAAAACAGAGATTCGGCGCATTGTCAGGTCCGATTTCGGGGTTCAGAAGATCACGTTTGCAAGGCTGTGATAGGAACAGGGAGGTGCGCCCCGGACGCCCTGTTCCAGGGAGCTTGGCGTCGTGTGGCGTGGCGGCTTCCATCATTCTGACGGCCCCCGCAGGCGGAAGTGTCTGCGGTGTCCACAGCGACGCCGGGACAGTGTGTCAGCCTCCGCTCAGAGCTCCCTCGAGTCGGCCATGCTCGTGGTGGGGACGTAGAGGTGACGTTGGCCATGTGGGAGCAGCGCGGCACCAACAAATCTCACCAAAACAGGGACTGAACCCTTAGGGATGACGGAACAAGAACTCAAGTGTCTCCTAGGTGTCTCCTGCTTCTCCGTTGACCGGAGACCTCGGAAGCGTAAACTCTTCGCATCCCAAGCAGGACACAGAACAAAACAGTGATTCGGGGCGCTGTCATGACCGTTGTCGGGGTTCAGAAGGTCACGTTTCCCAGGCTGTGATAGGAACAGGCATGTGCGCCCAGGGCGCCCTGTTCCAGGGAGCTTGGCGTCATGTGGCGTGCCAGCTTTCATCATACCGACGGCCCCGGCAGGCAGCAGGGTCGGCGGTGTCCACAGCCACACAGGCCCTCTGCAGCAGACTCCGCGCAGAGCTCCCTCGTGTCGGCCATGTTCGTGGTAGGTATGGGGAGATGACGGTGGCCTTGTGGGAGCAGCGCGGGACCAACACATCTCACCAAAACAGGGAATGAACCCTTAGGGATGATGAAACACGAACGTCAGGAACCGAGCATGGGCTGAGAGGGGACCCAGGCCCCACCAAGTGGGCCCAGGAAGGAGACCATGTGGTTCGCTTCCCTCTGCCTGAATCTTGAGGACCTGTCCTGGCAGTTTGGGAAGGAGTAGACACGGGCCCAGCTCGGATCTGGTGGGGTGTTAGGGAGATCGTCTAGAGACTGACCCCAGCATGGTCTTCAAAGGCAAGAGAGGGCCATTAGCGGTGGGTGGAGAGGCGGCTCCAGGCCAACGAAATAGCACAGAAATGTCATGAAGGAGAAAGGAGTCCAGAAACCTGTGTGCCTGTGGTGTGTGTGCTTGTGGTGTGTTTGCCTGTGGTGTGGGTGTGTTCTGCGTGTGTGGAGTGTGTGTGTGTGGTGTCACAAATGTGTTCTGTGCGGTGGGTTGCGTGTGCATGTGTGGTGTGTGATCGTCTGGATGGACGTGTCCGCACAGGTGTCTAGTGCCTCCCCCCGGCCCCCTCACGTGCCCTGGGCAAATGGATTCGAGGGCAGCACATCCCTCACTGCCCCCCGACTCAGGAGTGGAACAGGATGTGTTATGGCCAAATGGGGCCTTGGAAAGCTCCTGCACTTGATAGTTGAGATCCTGAGCGGGGAGAGGCCTCTCAGGGCCACATGTAACTCACCCCCGACTATTCCTCCACCTAGGCCTTAGTGGGACCTCCGAGGGAGGGGGCAAGCTCAGGGCGGAGGTGTCCGACCGGACCTGGAGGGAGCATCGCAGCCTCGGCTCCCAGTGGGTGCTTCATCACGAGGAACTTTGGGATCCACATCCTGCGTTTAGCAGGAAGTTGAGGGCCAGGACCCACCGTGGGTTCAAAGAAAGGCCATCTTGGGAGGTGTTTCGGTCAAAGCTGAGGGCCACGTAGGTTGCCTGCAGCACCCCTAGGCTCTTTGCCCACCCTGCCCGCCAGTTGGCTGCGGGGGCCCCCGGGTGGAGGAGGGGGGTCCCGGCTTTATGAGGCGCGATGGACTCCATTGCTGCCATAGCAACTGTATTGTTGCTCCTCAGGTAGTCCCAAGCCTGCGGCTTTCTATCCTGCCTCGAATGTGACCAGGAAGGTAGTGGAGCGGTATCTGTTTACCGTGGAGTTAGGTGTCTACTGCTTCCCCTGTGACTGGAGAACTCGGAAACATACACTCTGCGCATCACGAGCAGGACACAGAACAAAACAGGGATTCGGGGCGCTCTCAGGACTGGGGTCGGTGTTCAGAAGGACACGTTTGCCAGGCTGTGATAGGAACAAGCAGGTTCGCCCAGGGCGCCCTGTTGCAGGGAGCTTGGCGTGGTGTAGTGCGGATACGTGCATCCTTCCGACGGCACCGGCAGGCGTCAGGGAATGCGGTGTCCACAGCCACAACGTGCCAGTGTGGCAACCTCCGCGCAGAGCTCCCTCGAGTCTTCCATGCTCGTGGTGAGGACGTGGAGGTGACGATGGCCTTGTGGGAGCAGCGCGGCACCAACACATCTCACCAAAACAGGGACTGAACCCTTATGGATGACGGAACACGAACGTCAGGAACAGAGCTTGGGCTGAGAGGGGACCCATGCCCCACCAAATGGGCCCAGGAAGGAGACCATGGGGCTCCTTTCCATCTGCCTGTGTCTTGAGGACCAGTCCTGACAGTTTGGGAAGGAGTAGATGCGGGCCCAGCTAGGATCTGGTGGGGGTGTTAGGGAGGTCGTCTAGGGACTGACACCAGCAGGGGCTTGAAAGGCAAGAGAGGGCCATTAGCGGGGGTGGAGAGGCGGCTCAGGGCAAGGAAATAGCACAGAGTTCATGAAGGAGAAAGGAGTCCAGAAACCGTTGCGTGCCTGTGGTGTCGGTGTGTTGCACTTGTGTGACGTATGTGTGTGTGGTATGTCACGAATTTGTTCTGTGCGGTGGGTTGCGTGTGCATGTGTTGTGTGTGAGCGTGTGGAAGGACGTGTCCGAACTGGTGTCTCGTGTGGGCCACCCACACATGCCCTGGGCACGTGGTTTTTGGAACCACAGCTCCCTCACTGCTCCCAAACTCAGGAGGGGAACAGGATGTGAGATGGCCAAATGGGGGCCTTGGAAATCTCCTGCAGTTGATAGTTGAGTCCCTGAGCCTGGAGAGTTCCCTCAGGGCCACATGCCCCTCACCCCCGCCTCTTCCTCCACCTCGGCCTTGGTTGTACCTCCGAGGAAGGGGGCAGGCTCAGGGCGTTGGTGTCCCACCTGACCTGGAGGGAGCGTGCCAGCCTGGGCTCCCAGGGGGTGTATCATCAAGGGGAGCTTTTGGGACACATCCTGCCTGAAGCAGGAAGTTGAGGGCCAGGACCCACCGAGGGTTCAAAGAAAGGCCACCTTGGGAGGTGTTTCGGTCAAAGCTGAGGGCCACGTATGTTGCCTGCAGCACCCCTTGGCTCTTTGCCCACCCTGCCTGCCAGTTGGCTACGGCATCCTCCGGGTGGAGGTAGCGGCCCCGGCTTTATGAGTCGCGCTGGACTCCTTTGCTGCCATAGCAAGTGTTTTGTTGCTCCTCAGTTAGGCCCAAGCCTGCGGCTTTCTATCCTGCCTGGAGTGTGGCCAGGAAGGTAGTGGAGCGGTATCTGTTTACCGTGGAGGTAGGAGTCTACTGCTTCCCCTGTGACTGGGGAGCTCGGAAACATAAACTCTGCACATCCCAAGAAGGACTCAGAACAAAACAGTGATTCAGGGCGCTCTCAGGACTGGTGTCGGGGTTCAGAAGGACACGTTTGCCAGGCTGTGATAGGAACAGGCAGGTGCGCCCAGGGCGCCCTGTTCCAGAGAGCTTGGCGTGGTGTGTCGTGGCGGCTTCCATCACTCCGACGGCCCCGGCAGTTGGCAGGGTCTGCGGTGTCCACAGCCACACCGGACCAGTGCGGCAGCCTCCTCGCAGAACTCCCTCGAGGCAGCCATGTTAGTGGTGGGGATGTGGAGGTGACGTTGGCCTTGTGGGAGCAGCAGGTGGTCAACACATCTCACCAAAACAGAGACTGAACCCTTAGGGATGACAGAACACTTACGTCAGGTACCGAGCTTGGGTTGAGAAGGGACCCAGGCCCCACCGAAAGGGCCAGGAGGGAGACCGTGGGGCTCCCTTCCCTCGGCCTGAGTCTGGAGGACCAGTCCCGGCAGTTTTTGTAGGAGTAGACGCGGGCCCAGCTCGGATCTGTTGGGGGTGTTAGGGAGGTCGTCTAGAGACTGTCACCAGCAGGGTCTTGAAAGGCAAGAGAGGGCTATTGGCGGGGGGTGGAGAGGCGGCTCCAGGCCAACGATATAGCACAGAAATGTCATGAAGGAGAAAGGAGTCCAGAAACCCTGTGTGCCTGAGGTGTGGTTGTGTTGGGCGTGTGTGGCGTATGTGTGTGTGGTATGTCACAAATGTTTTCTGTGCGGTGGGTTGCGTGTGCATGTGTGGTGTGTGAGCGTCTGGATGGACGTGTCCCCACAGGTGTCTTGTGCCTCCCCCGGGGCCCGCTCAGGTGCCCTGGGCAAATGGATTCGAGGGCAGCACATCCCTCACTGCCCCACGATTCAGGAGGGGAACAGGATGTGAGATGGCCAAATGGGGGCCTTGGAAAGCTCCTGCACTTGATAGTTGACACCCTGAGCGGGGAGAGGCCCCTCAGGGCCACATGCCCCTCACCCCCGACTCTTCCTCCACCTCGGCCTTGGTGGGACCTCCGAGGGAGGGGGCAAGCTCCGGGCGGTGGTGTCCGACCGGACCTGGAGGGAGCATGCCAGCCTCGGCTCCCAGTGGGTGCATCATCACGGGGAACTTTGGGATCCACATCCTGCGTGAAGCAGGAAGTTGAGGGCCAGGACCTAGCACGGGTTCAAAGAAAGGCCACCTTGGGAGGTGCTGCAGTCAAACCTGAGGGCCACGTAGGTGGCCTGCAGCACCCCTAGGCTCTTTGCCCACACTGCCCGCTAGTTGGCTGCGGCGGCCCACGGGTGGAGTGGGGCGGCCCCGGCTTTATGAGGCGCGCTGGACTCCATTGCTGCCATAGCAACTGGTTTTGTTGCTCCTCAGCTAGGCCCGAGTCTGCGGCTTTCTCTCCCGTCTGGAGTGTCACTAGAAAGATAGTGGAGTGGTTTCTCTCTCCCGAGGAGGTAGGTGTCTCTTTCTTCTCCTGTGACTGGAGAACTCCGAAGCGGAACCTCTGCACATCCCAAGCAGGACACAGAGCAAAACAGAGATTCGGAGGACTGTCAGGATCGGCGTCGGGGTTCAGAAGGTCACGTTTGCCAGGCTGTGATAGGAACAGGGAGGTGCGCCCAGGGCGCCCTGTTCCAGTGAGCATGGCGTGGTGTGGCGTGGCGGCTTCCATCATTCCGATGGCCCCGGCAGGCGGCAGGGTCTGTGGAATCCACAGCCACACTAGACCAGTGCGGTAGCCTCTGCACAGAGCTCCCTCGAGGCGGCCATTCTCGTGGTGGGGACGTGGAGGTGACGTTGGCCTTGTGGGAGCAGCGGGGGACCAACACATCTCACCAAAACAGGGACTGAACCCTTAGGGATGACGGAACACGAAATTCAGGAACCGAGCTTGGGCTGAGAGGGGACCCAGGCCCCACCAAGTGGGCCCGGGAAGGAGACCATGGGGCTCCCTTCTCTCTGCCTGAGTCTTGAGGACGAGTCCCGGTAGTTTGGGAAGGAGTAGACGCGGGCTCAGCACGGATCTGGTGGGGGTGTTATGGAGGTGTCTAGAGGACTGACACCAGCAGGGGTTGAAAGGCAAGAGAGGGCCATAAGCGGTGGGTGGGGAGGCGGCTCCAGGCCAAGAAAATAGCACAGAAAGGTCATGAAGGAGAAAGGAGTCCAAAAACCCTATGTGCCTGTGGTGTGTGTACTAGTGGTGTGTGTGCCCTGTGGTGTGGGTGTGTTGGGCGTGTGTGGTGTATGTTTCTGTGGTATGTCACAAATGTGTTCTGTGCGGTGGGTTGCGTGTGCATGTGTGATGTGTGAGCGTGTGGAAGGACGTGTCCGCACAGGTGTCTCGTGCGGGCCACCCACACGTGAACTGGGCACGTGGTTTCTGGGGAAGCAGATCCCTCAATGCTCCCGGACTCAGGAGGGGAACAGGATGTGAGATGGCCAAATGGGGGCCTTGGAAATCTCCTGCACTTGATAGTTGACACCCTGAGCCGGGAGAGTCCACTCAGGGCCATATGCCCCTCACCCCCCCTCTTCCTCCACCTCGGCCTCGGTTGGACCTCCGATGGAGGGGGCCGGCTAGGGCGGTGGTGTCTGACCAGACCTGGAGGAAATGTGCCAGCCTGGGTTCCCAGGGGGTGTATCATCACGGGGAACGTTGTGATCGTCATCCTGCCTGAAGCAGGAAGTTGAGGGCCAGGATCCACCGCGGGTTCAATGATAGGCCACCTTGGGAGGTGTTGCGGTCAAATCTGAGGGCCATGTAGGTTGCCTGCAGCATCCCTAGGCTCTTTGCCCACCCTGCCCGCCAGTTGGCTGCGGGGGCCTCCGGGTGGAGGGGGCGGCCCCAGCTTTATGAGGCGCGCTGGACTCCATTGCTGCCATAGCAATGGGTTTTGTTGCTCCTCACTTAGGCCCAAGCCTGCGGCTTTCTATCCTGCATGGAGTGTGACCGGAAAGGTAGAGGAGCGGTATCTGTTTCTCGTGGAGGTAGGTGTCTCATGCTTCTCCTGTGACTGGAGAACTCGGAAGCATAAACTCTGCGCATCCCAAGATGGACACAGAAGAAAACAGTGATTTGGGGCGCTGTCAGGACCGGTGTCGTGGTTCAGAATGTCACGTTTGCCAAGCTGTGATAGGAACAAGCAGGTGCGCCCAGGGCGCCATGTTCCAGGGAGCTTGGCGTGGTATGGCATGGCGACGTCCATCCTTCCGATGGCCCCGGCAGGCGGCAGGGTCGGCGGTGTCCAAATCCACACCGGGCCAGTGCGGCAGCCTCTGAGCAGAGCTCCCTGGAGTCGGCAATGCTCGTGGTGGGGACGTGGAGGTGACGTTGGCCTTGTGGGAGCAGTGCGGCACCAACACATCTCATCAAACAGGGACTAAACCGTTATGGATGACGGAACACGAACGTCAGGAACCGAACTTGGTCTGAGAGGGGCCCAGGCCCCACCAAGTGGGCCAAGGAGGGAGACCATGGGCTCCGTTCCCTCAGCCAGAGTCTGGAGGACCAGTGCCGGCAGTTTGGGAATGAGTAGACGCGGGCCCAGCTCGGATCTGGTGGGGGTGTTAGGGAGGTCGTCTAGGGACTGACACCAGAAGGGGCTTGAAAGGCCAGAGAGGGCCATTAGTGGGGGGTGGAGAGGCGGCTCAGGGCAAGGAAGTAGCAAAGAAAGGTGATGAAGGAGAGAGGAGTCCAGAAACCCTGTGTGCCTGTGGATTGGGTGTGTTGGGCGTGTGTGGAGTATGTGTGTGTGGTATGTCACAAATGTGTTCTGTGCGGTGGGTTGCGTGTGCATGTGTGGTGTGTGAGCGTGTGGATGGACGAGTCCGCACAGTTGTCTCGTGCGGGCCACCCACACGTGCCCTGGGAACGTCGTTTCGGGGACAACAGGATGTGAGATGGCCAAATGGGGGCCTTGGAAACTTCCTGCACTTGATAGTTGAGAACTTGAGCGTGGACAGGCCCCAAATGGCCACATGCGCCTCAACCCCGACTCTTCCTCCACCTCGGCCTTGGTGGGATCTCGGAGGGAGGGGGCAGGCTCAGGGCGTTGGTGTCCGACCTGACCTGGAGGGAGCGTGCCAGCCTGGGCTCCCAGTGGGTGCCTCATCACGGGGAATTTTAGGATCGACTTCCTGCATGAAGCAGGAAGTTGAGGGCCAGGACCCAACGTCGGTTCAATGAAAGGCCACCTTGGGAGGTGTTTCGGTCAAAGCTGAAGGCCACGTAAGTGGCCTGCAGCACCCTTAGGCTCTTTGCCCACCCTGCCTGGCAGTTGGCTGCGGGGGCCCCCGGGTGGGGCGTGGGGCAGCCCCGGCATTATGAGGCAGACTGGACTCCATTGCTGCCATAGCAAAGTTTTGTTGCTCCTCAGTTAGGCTCGAGCCTGCGGCTTTCTATCCTGCCTGGAGTGTGACCAGGAAGGTAGTGGAGCGGTTTCTTTCTACCGTCGGGTATGTGTCTCCTTCTTCTCCTGTGTCAGGAGAACTCGGAAACGTAACCTCTGCACATCCCAAGCAAGACACAGAACAAAACAGAGATTCGGGGCACTGTCAGGTCCGGTTTCGGGGTTCAGAAGGTCACGTTTGCCAGGCTGTGATACATACAGGGAGGTGCGCCCAGGACGCCCTGTTCCAGGGAGCTTGGCGTCTTATGGCGTGGCGGCTTCCATCATTCCGACGGCCCCCGCAGGCGGCAGGGTCTGCGGTGTACACAGCGACCCGAGACTGTGCGGCAGCCTTCGCGCAGAGCTCCCTCGAGTCGGCCATGCTCGTGTGGGGACGTGGGGGTGACGGTGGTCTTGTGGGAGCAGCGCGGGACCAACATATCTCACCAAAACAGGGACTGAACACTTAGGGATGACGGAACACGAACGACAGGAACCGAGCTTGGGCTGAGAGGGGACCCAGTTCCCACCATGTGGGCCCAGGTCGGAGATCATGGGGCTCCCTTCCCTCCTCCTGAATCTGGAGGACCAGTCCCTGCAGTAGACGCGGGCCCAGCTCGGATCTGGTGGGGGTGTTAGAGAGGTCGTCTAGACACTGACAACAGCAGGGTCTTGAAAGGCAACAGAGGGCTATTAGCGGTGCATGGAGATGCGGCTCCAGGCCAATGACATAGAACAGAAAGGGTAAGAGGAGAAAGGATTCCGGAAAACCTCTGTGCCTGTGGTGTGTGTGCTTCTAGTGTGTGAGCCTGTGGTGTGGATGTGTTGCGTGTGTATGGAGTATGTGTCTGTGTATGTGACAAATGTGTTCTGTGTGGTGGGTTGCGTGTGCATATGTGGTGTGTGAACGTGTGAATGGACGTGTCCGCACAGGTGTCTCGTCCGGGACACCCACACGTGCCCTGGGCACGTGGTTTTTGGGGCAGCAGATCCCTCACTGCTCCCGGACTCAGGAGGGAAACAGGATGTGAGATGGCCAAATGGGGGCCTTGGAAATCTCCTGCACTTCAGAGTTGAGACACTGAGCGGTGAGAGGCCCCTCAGGGCCACATGTCCCTCACCCCCGCCTCTTCCTCCACCTTGGCCTTGGTGGGATCTCCGAGGGAGGGGGCAGGCTCAGGGCGTTGGTGTCCGACCTGACCTGGAGGGAGCGTGCCAGCCTGGGCTCCCAGTGGGTTCATCACCGCGGGGAACGTTGAGATCGACATCCTGCGTGAAACAGGAAGTTGAGGGCCAGGACCCACTTCGGGTTCACTGAAAGGCCACCTTGGGAGGTGTTTCGGTCAAAGCTGAGGGCGACGTAGGTGGCCTGCCGCACCCTTAGGCTCTTTTCCCACCCTGCCTGCCAGTAACCTGCTGGGCCCCCGGGTGGTGTGGGGGGCGGCCCGGGCTTTATGAGGCAGAGTGGACTCCACTGCTGCCATAGCAACGTTTTGTTGCTCCTCAGTTAGGCCCAAGCCTGCGGCCTTCTTTACTTATTGTAGTGTGACAGGAATGTAGTGGAGCGGTTTCTGTCTCCCGTGGGGTACGTGTCTCCGTCTTCTCCTGTGACCCGAGAACTCGGAAGGAAAATCTCTGCGCATCCCAAGAGGACACAGAATGAAACAGAGTTTCGGAGCACTGTCAGGACCGGTGTCGGGGTTCAGAAGGTCACGTTTGCCAGGCTGTGATAGGAACAAGCAGGTGCGCCCAGGGCGCCCTGTTCCAGGGAGCTTGCCGTCGTGTGGCGTGGCGGGCTTTCATCATACCGACGGCCCCGGCAGGCGGCAGGATGTGTGGTGTCAACAGCCACAACGGGCCAGTTGGCAGCCTCCGCGCAGAACTCCCTCGATAAGGCCATGTTCGTGGTGGGGACGGGGCGATGACGGTGGCCTTGTGGGAGCAGCGGGGGACCAACACATCACACCAAACAGGGACTGAACCCTTAGGGATGACGGAACACGAACGTCAGGAACCGAGCTTGGGCTGAGAGGGGACCCAGGCCGCACCAAGTGTGCCCAGAAGGGAGTGGTCACCCTTCCCTCGGCCTGAATCTGGAGGACCACTCCTGGCATTTTGGGAAGGAGTAGTCGCGGGCCCAGCTCGGATCTGGTGGGGGTGTTAGGGCGGTTGTCTAGAGACTGACACCAGCAGGGTCTTGAAAGGCAACAGAGGGCCATTAGCGGTGGGTGGAGAGGCGGCTCCAGGCCAACGAAATAGCACAGAAATATCATGAAAGAGAAAGGAGTCCAGAAACCCTGTGTGCCTGTGGTGTGTGTGCTTGTGATGTGTGTGCCTGTGGTGTGGGTGTGTTGCAAGTTTGTGGTGTATGTGTATGTGGTATGTCACAAATGTGTTCTGTGTGGTGGGTTGCGTGTGCATGGGTGGTGTGTGAGCGTGAGGATGGACGTGTCCGCACAGTTGTCTCCTGCGGGCCACCCACACGTGCCCTGGGCACGTGGTATTTGGGGCAGCAGATCTCTCACTGCTCCCCGACTCAGGAGAGGAACAGGATGTGAGATGGCCAGATGGAGGCCTTGGAAAGCTCCTGCACTTGATAGTTGTAACCCTGAGCGGAGAGAGGCCCATCAGGGACACATGCCCCTCTCCCTCGCCTCTTCCTCCACCTCGGCCTTTGTGGGACCTCCGAGGGAGGGGACAGGCTCATTGCATTGGTGTCCGACCTGACCTGGAGGGAGCTTGCCAGCCTGCGCTCCCAGTGGGTGCATCATCACAGGAAACTTTAGGATCGACATCCTGAGTGAAGGAGGAAGTTGAGGGCTAGGACCCACCGCGGGTTAACTGAAAGGCCACTTTGGGAGGTATTGTTGTAAAATCTGAGGGACACATAGGTGGCCTGCAGCACCCTTAGGCTCCTTGCACACCCTGCCTGCCAGTTGGCTGCGGTGGCCCACGTGTGGGGCGGGGGCGACCCCGGCATTATGATACACGCTGGACTCCATTGCTGCCATAGCAACGGTTTTGTTGCTCCTCAGTTAGGCCCAAGACTGCGGCATTCTATCCTGCCTGGAGTGTGACCAGGAAAGTAGTGGAGAAGTTTCTGTGTCCCGTGGTGGCAAGTGTCTCCTTCTTGTCCTGTGACCAGAGAACTCAGAAGCGTAACCTCTGCGCACCCCAAGAAGTACACAGAACAAAACAGTGATTTGGGGCGCTATCAGGACCGGTGTCGGATTCAGAAGGTCACGTTTGCCAGGCTGTGATAGGAACACGCAGGTTTGCCCAGGCGCCCTTTTCCAGGGAGCTTGGCGTGGTGTGGCGTCGTGACGGCCATCCTTCCGACGGCCCCGGCAGGCGGCAGGTCTGCGGTGTCCACAGCCACACCGGACCAGTGCGGCAGCCTCCGCGCAGAGCTCCCTCGATTCGGCCATGCTCGTGGTGGGGACGTGGAGGTGACGGTGGCCTTGTGGGAGCATCGCGGCATCAACACATCTCACCAAAACAGGGACTGAACCCTTAGGGATGACGGAACACGAACGTCAGGAACCGAGCTTGGGCTGAGAGGGGACCCAGGCCCCACCAAGTGGGCCCAAGATGGAGTCCATGGGGCTCCCTTCCCTCGGCCTGAGTCTGGAGGACCAGTCCCGACAGTTTGGGAAGGAGTAGACGCGGGCCCAGCTCGGATCTGGTGGCGGTGTTAGGGAGGTCGTCTAGGGACTGACAGCAGCAGGGGCTTGAAAGGCAAGAGAGGGCCATTAGCTGGGGGTGGAGAGGCGGCTCAGGGCAAGGAAATAGCACAGAAAGGTCATGAAGGATAAAGGAATCCAGAAACCCTGTGTGACTGTGGTGTGGGTGTGTTGGGCGTGTGTGGCCTATGTGTGTGGTATGTCACAAATGTATTCTGTGCGGTGGGTTGCGTGTGCATGTGTGGTGTGTGAGCGTGTGGATGGACGTGTCCGCAGAGGTGTCTCATGCTGGCCCCCGGCCCCCTCACGTGCCCTGTGCAAATGGATTCGAGGGCAGCAGATATCCCACTGCCCCCCGACTCAGGAGGGGAACAGGATGTGTTATGGCCAATTGGGGGCCTTGGAAAGCTCCTGCACTTGATAGTTGAGTTACTGAGCGAGGAGAGGCCTCTCAGGGCCACATGAACCTCACCCCCGACTCTTCCTCCAACTCGGCCTTGGTGGGACCTCCGAGGGAGAGGGCAGGCTCAGGGCGGCGTTGTCCGAACGGACCTGGAGGTAGCGTGCCATCCTCGGCTCCCAGTGGGTGCATCATCACGGGGAATTTTGGGATCGACATCCTTGGTGAAGCAGGAAGTTCAATGCCAGGACGTACCGCGGGTTCAAAGAAAGGCCACCTAGGTAGGTGTTGCGGTCAAAGCAGAGGGCCACGTAGGTAGCCTGCAGCACCCCTAGGCTCTTTGCCCACCCTGCCTGACAGTTAGCTGCGGGGGCCCCCGGTTGGAGGGGGGCGGCCCCAGCTTTATGAGGCAGGCTGGACTCCATTGCAGCCATAGCAAATGGTTTTGTTGCTCCTCAGTTAGGCCCGTGCCTGCGGCTTTCTATCCTGTCTGGAGTGTGACCAGGATGGTAGTGGAGCGGTTTCTGTCTCCCGTGGAGTTAGGTGTCTCTTTATTCTCCTGTGACAAGAGAACTCGGAAGCATAACCTCTGCGCATCCCAAGCTGGACACAGAGCAAAATAGTTTCGGAGCACTGTCAGGATCGGTATCGGGGTTCAGAAAGTCACGTTTGCCAGGCTGTGATAC
The DNA here is from genome assembly GCA_030068075.1 of Paguma larvata. Lineage (NCBI taxonomy): Eukaryota > Metazoa > Chordata > Mammalia > Carnivora > Viverridae > Paguma > Paguma larvata. Next base: position 20,397 of record JAINVK010000759.1, read on the forward strand.
GAACAAGCAGGTGCGTCCAGGGCGCCCTGTTCCAGGGAGCTTGGCGTGGTGTGGCGTGGTGGCTTCCATCATTCCGACGGCCCCGGCAGGCGGCAGGGTCTGCGGTGTCCACAGCCACACCGGACCAGTGCGGCAGCCTCCGCGCAGATCTCTCCCGAGTCGGCCATGCTCGTGGTGGGGACGTGGAGGTGCCGTTTGCTTTGTGGGAGCAGCATGGGACTAACACATCTCACCAAAACAGGGACTGAACCCTTAGGGATGACGGAATACAAACGTCAGGAACCGAGTTTGGGCTGAGAGGGGACCCAGGCCCCACCAAGTGTGCCGAGGAGGGAGACCATGGGGCTCCCTTCCCTCGGCCTGAGTCTGGAGGAGTAGTCCCGGCATTTTGCGAAGAAGTGGACGCGGGCCCAGCTCGGATCTGGTGGGGGTGTTAGGAAGGTCGTCTAGAGACTGTCACCAGCAGGGTCTTGAAAGGCAAGAGGGGGCCATTAGCTGTGGGTGGAGAGGAGGCTCCAGGCCAACGAAAGAGCACAGAAAGGTTATGAAGGAGAAAGGATTCCGGAAAACCAGCGTGCCTGTGGTGTGTGTGCTTGTGGTGTGTGTGCCTGTGGTGTGGGTGTCTTGTGCGTGTGTGGTGTATGTGTGTGTGGTATGTCACAAATGTGTTCTGTGTGGTGGGTTGCGAGTGCATGTGGGGTGTGTGAGCGTGTGGATGGACGTGTCCGTACAGGTGTCTAGTGCAGGCCACCCACACATGCCCTGGTCACGTGGTTTTTGGTGCAGCGGATCCCTCACTGCTCCCGGACTCAGGAGGGGAACAGGATGTGAGATGGCCAAATGGGGGCCTTGGAAAGCTCCTGCACTTGATAGTTGAGACCCTGAGCGGGGAGAGGCCCCTCAGGTCCACATGCCCCTCACCCAGCCTCTCCTTCCACCTCGGCCTTGGTGGGATCTCCGAGGGAAGGGCAGGCTCCGGGCGTTGGTGTCGACCTGACCGGGAGGGAGCATGTCAGCCCGGGCTCCCAGGGGGTGGATAATCACGGGGAACTTTGGGATCGACATCCTGCGTGAAGCAGGATGTTGAGGGCCAGGACCCACCGCGGGTTCAATGAAAGTCCACCTTGGGAGGTTTTGTGGTCAAAGCTGAGGGCCACGTCGGTGTCCTGCAGCATCCTTAGGCTCTTTGCCCACCCTGCCTGCCAGTTGACTGCTGGGACCCCCGGGTGGGGCGGGAGGCGGCCCCGGCTTTATGAGGCAGGCTGGACTCCATTGCAGCCATAGCAAATGGTTTTGTTGCTCCTCAGTTAGGCCCGTGCCTGCGGCTTTCTATCCTGTCTGGAGTGTGACCAGGATGGTAGTGGAGCGGTTTCTGTCTCCCGTGGAGTTAGGTGTCTCTTTATTCTCCTGTGACAAGAGAACTCGGAAGCATAACCTCTGCGCATCCCAAGCTGGACACAGAGCAAAACAGAGATTCGGAGCACTGTCAGGATCGGTATCGGGGTTCAGAAAGTCACGTTTGCCAGGCTGTGATACGAACAAGCAGGTGCGCCCAGGGCGCCCTGTTCCAGGGAGCTTGGCGTGGTGTGGCGTGGCGGCTTCCATCATTCCGACGGCCCCGGCAGGCGGCAGGGTCTGCGGTGTCCACAGCCACACCGGACCAGTGCGGCAGCCTCCGCGCAGATCTCTCCCGAGTCGGCCATGCTCGTGGTGGGGACGTGGAGGTGCCGTTTGCTTTGTGGGAGCAGCACGGGACTAACACATCTCACCAAAACAGGGACTGAACCCTTAGGGATGACGGAACACGAACGTCAGGAACCGAGCTTGGGCTGAGAGGGGACCCAGGCCGCACCAAGTGGGCCCAGAAGGGAGTGGTCTCCCTTCCCTCGTCCAGAGTCTGGAAGACCAGTCTCGGCAGTTTTGGGAAGGAGCAGACGCGGGCCCAGCTCGGATCTGGTGGGGGTTTTAGGGAGGTCGTCTAGAGACTGACACCAGCAGGGTCTTGAAAGGCAAGAGAGGGCCATTAGCGGTGGGTGGAGAGGCGGCTCCAGGCCAACGAAATAGCACAGAAAGGTCATGAAGGACAAAGGAGTCCAGAAACCCTGTGTGCCTGTGGTGTGGGTGTGTTGGGCGTGTGTGGCGTATGTGTGCGTGGTATGTCACAAATGTGTTCTGTGCGGTGGGTTGCGTGTGCTTGTGTCTTTTGTGAGCGTCTGGATGGACATGTCCGCACAGGTGTCTCATGCTGTCCCCCTTCCCCCTTACGTGTCCTGGGCACATGGATTCGGGAGCAGCAGATCCCTCACTACCCCCCGACTCAGGAGGGTTACAGGATGTGAGATCGCCAAATGAGGGCCTTGGAAAGTTCCTGCACTTGATAGTTGAGACTCTGAGCGCGGAGAGGCCCCTCAGGGCCACATGCCCCTCACCCCCGCCACTTCCTCCACCTCGGCCTTGGTGGGATCTCCGAGGGAGGGGCAGGCTCAGGGCGGTGGTGTCCGACCTAACCTGGAGGGAGCGTGCCAGCCTGGGCTCCCAGTGGGTGCATCATCACGGGGAACTTTGGTATCGACATCCTGCGTGAAGCATGAAGTTGAGGGCCAGTCCCACCACGGGTTCACTTAAAGGCCACCTTGGGAGGTGTTTCGGTCAAAGCTGAGGGACACATAGGTGGCCTGCATCACCCTTAGTCTCTTTGCCCACCCTGCCTGCCAGTTGGCTGCGGGGGCCCCCTACTGGGGCGGGGGACGGCCCCGGCTTTATGAGGCAGGCTGGACTCAATTGCTGCCATAGCATCGTTTTGTTGTCCTCTGTTAGGCCCAAGCCTGCGGCTTTCTATACTGCCTGGAGTGTGACCAGGAATGTAGTGGAGCGGTTTCTGTCTCCCGTGTGGTACGTGTCTCCTTCTTGTCCTGTGACCGGAGAACTCGGAAGCGAAACCTCGGCGCATCCCAAGAAGGACACAGAACAAAACAGTGATTCAGGGCGCTGTCAGGACCGGTGTCGGGGTACAGATGGTCACGTTTGCCAGGCTGTGATAGGAACAGAGATGTCCGACCAGGGCGCCCTGTTCCAGGGAGCTTGGCGTGGTGTGGCGTGGCGACGTCCATCCTTCCGACGGCCCGGGAGGCGGCAGTGACGGCGGTGTCCACAGCCACACCGGGCCAGTGCGGCAGCCTCCGCCCAGAGCTCCCTCGAGTCGGCCATGCTTGTGGTGGGGACGTGGAGGTGACGGTGGCCTTGTGGGAGCAGCGCAGCACCAACACATCTCACCAAAACAGGGACTGAACCCTTAGGGATGACGGAACACGAACGTCAGGAACAGAGCTTGGGCTGAGAAGGGACCCAGGCCCCACCAAGTGTGCCCAGGATGGAGTCCATGGGGCTCCCTTCCCTCAGCCTGAGTCTGGAGGACCAGTCTCGGCAGTTTGGAAGGAGTAGACGGGGACCCAGCACGGATCTGGTGGGGGTGTTAGGGAGGTCGTCTAGAGACTGTCACCAGCAGGATCTTGAAAGGCAAGAGAGGGCCATTAATGGTGGGTGGAGAGGGGGCTCAGTGCAAGGAAATAGCACAGAAAGGTCATGAAGGAGAAAGGAGTCCAGTAACCCTGTGTGCCTTTGGTGTGTGTGCTCCTGGTGTGTGAGCCTATGGTGTGGGTTTATTGCCCGTGTGTGGTGTATGTGTGTGTGGTATGTCACAAATGTGTTCTGTGTGGTGGGTTGCGTGTGCATGTGTGGTGTGTGAGCGTGTGGATGGACGTGTCCGCACAGGTGTCTCAGTGCTGGGCCACCCACTTACGTGCCCTGGGAACATGGTTTCGGGGCAGCAGATCCCTCACTGCCCCCCGACTCAGGAGGGGATCAGGATGTGTGATCGCCAAATGAGGGCCTTGGAAAGTTCCTGCACTTGATAGTTGAGTCCCGGAGGTGGGAGAGGTTCCTCAGGGCCACATGCCCCTCACCCCCGCCACTTCCTCCACCTCGGCCTTGGTGGGATCTCCGAGGGAGGGGCAGGCTCAGGGCGGTGGTGTCCGACCTAACCTGGAGGGAGCGTGCCAGCCTGGGCTCCCAGTGGGTGCATCATCACGGGGAACTTTGGTATCGACATCCTGCGTGAAGCATGAAGTTGAGGGCCAGTCCCACCACGGGTTCACTTAAAGGCCACCTTGGGAGGTGTTTCGGTCAAAGCTGAGGGACACATAGGTGGCCTGCATCACCCTTAGTCTCTTTGCCCACCCTGCCTGCCAGTTGGCTGCGGGGGCCCCCTACTGGGGCGGGGGACGGCCCCGGCTTTATGAGGCAGGCTGGACTCCATTGCTGCCATAGCAACCTTTTGTTGCTCCTCAGTTAGGCCCAAGCCTGCGGCTTTCTATCCTGCCTGGAGTGTGACCAGGAATGTAGTTGAGCGGTTTTTGTCTCCCGTGGGATACGTGTCTCCTTCTTCTCTTGTGACCGGAGAACTCGGAAGCGTAATCTCTGCGCATCCCAAGCAGGGCACAGAACAAAACAAAGATTCGGGGCGCTATCAGGACAGGTATCGAGGTTAAGAAGGTCACGTTTGCCAGGCTGTGATAGGAACAAGCAGGTGCGCCCAGGGCGCCCTGTTCCAGGGAGCTTGGCGTCGTGTGGCATGGCAGCTTCCATCATACCGACAGCCCAGCAGGCGGCAGGGTCTGCGGTGTCCACAGACACCGGGCCAGTGCGGCAGCCTCGCGCAGAGCTCGCACGAGTTGGCCATGCTCGTGCTGGGGACATGGAGGTGACGGCCTTGTGGGAGTAGCGCGGCACGAACACATCTCACCAAAACAGGGACTGAACCCTTAGGGATGACGGAACACGAAAGTCAGGAACAGAGCTTGGGCTGAGAAGGGACCCAGGCCCCACCAAGTGTGCCCAGGATGGAGTCCATGGGGCTCCCTTCCCTCAGCCTGAGTCTGGAGGACCAGTCTCGCAGTTTGGAAGGAGTAGACGCGGGACCAGCACGGATCTGGTGGGGGTGTTAGGGAGGTCGTCTAGAGACTGTCACCAGCAGGATCTTGAAAGGCAAGAGAGGGCCATTAATGGTGGGTGGAGAGGGGGCTCAGTGCAAGGAAATAGCACAGAAAGGTCATGAAGGAGAAAGGAGTCCAGTAACCCTGTGTGCCTTTGGTGTGTGTGCTCCTGGTGTGTGAGCCTATGGTGTGGGTTTATTGCCCGTGTGTGGTGTATGTGTGTGTGGTATGTCACAAATGTGTTCTGTGTGGTGGGTTGCGTGTGCATGTGTGGTGTGTGAGCGTGTGGATGGACGTGTCCGCACAGGTGTCTAGTGTGGGCCACCCACACTTGCCCTGGGAACGTGGTTTTGGGGGCAGCATATCCCTCACTGCCCCCCGACTCAGAAGGGGATCAGGATGTGTGATGGCCAAATTGGGGCCTTGGAAATCTCCTGCACTTGATAATTGAGTCCCGGAGGTGGGAGAGGTCCCTCAGGGCCACATGCCCCTCACCCACGCCTCTTCCTTCACCTCGGCCGTGGTGGTATCTCCGAGGGAGGGGGCAGGCTCAGGGCGTTGGTGTCCGACCTGACCTGGATGGAGCGTGCCAACCTGGGCTCCCAGTGGATGCATAATCACGGGGAACTTTGGGATCGACATCCTGCGTGAAGCAGGAAGTTGAGGGCCAGGACCCACCGCGGGTTCACTGAAAGGCCACCTTGGGAGGTGTTTCGGTCGAAGCTGAGGGCCACGTAGGTGGCCTGCAGCACCCCTAGGCTCTTTGCCCACCCTGTCTGCCAGGTGGCTGCGGGGGGCCCCGGCTGGGGAGGTGGGGCGGCCCCGGCATTATGAGGCAGGCTGGACTCCATTGCTGCCATAGCAACGTTTTGTTGCTCCTCAGTTAGGCCCAAGCCTGCGGCTTTCTATCCTGCCTGGAGTGTGACCAGGAATGTAGTTGAGCGGTTTTTGTCTCCCGTGGGATACGTGTCTCCTTCTTCTCTTGTGACCGGAGAACTCGGAGGCGTAATCTCTGCGCATCCCAAGCAGGGCACAGAACAAAACAGAGATTCGGGGCGCTATCAGGACAGGTATCGAGGTTAAGAAGGTCACGTTTGCCACACTGTGATAGGAACAAGCAGGTGCGCCCAGGGCGCCCTGTTCCAGGGAGCTTGGCGTCGTGTGGCATGGCAGCTTCCATCATACCGACAGCCCAGCAGGCGGCAGGGTCTGCGGTGTCCACAGGCACACCGGGCCAGTGCGGCAGCCTCGCGCAGAGCTCGCACGAGTTGGCCATGCTCGTGCTGGGGACGTGGAGGTGACGGCCTTGTGGGAGTAGCGCGGCACGAACACATCTCACCAAAACAGGGACTGAACCCTTAGGGATGACGGAACACGAAAGTCAGGAACCGAACTTTGGCTGAGAGGGGACCCAGGCCCCACCAAGTAGGCCCAGGAAGGACACCATGGGGCTCCCTTCCCTCGGCCTCAGTCTGGAGGACCAGTCCCGACAATTTGGGAAGGAGTAGACGCAGGCCCAGCTCGGATCTGGTGGGGGTGTTAGGGAGGTCGTCTAGTGACTGACACCAGCAGGGTCTTGAAAGGCAACAGAGGGCCATTAGCGGTGGGCGGAGAGACGGCTCCAGGCCAACGAACTAGCACTGAAAGGTTATGAAGAAGAAAGGGTCCGGAAAACCTGTGTGCCTTTGGCGTGTGTGCTTCTGGTGTGTGAGCCAGTGGTGTGGGTGTGTTGCGCGTGTGTGGTGTATGTGTGTGTGGTATGACACAAAAGTGTCTGTATGGCAGGTTGCGTGTGCATGTGTGGTGTGTCAGCGTGTGGATGGACGTGTCCGCACAGGTGTCTCGTGCGGGCCACCCACACGTGTATTGGGCACGTGGATTGTGGGGCAGCATTTCCCTCACTGCCCCCCGACTCAGGAGGGGAATAGGATGTGAGATGGCCAAATGGGGGCCTTGGAAACTTCCTGCACTTGATAGTTGAGACCCTGAGCGGGGAGAGGCACATCAGGGCCACATGCCCCTCTCCCTCACCTCTTCCTCCACCTCGGCCTTGGTGGGACCTCCGAGGGAGGGGGCAGGCTCATTGCGGTCGTGTCCGACCTGACTTGGAGGGAGCGTGTCAGCCTGGGATCCCAGTGGGTGCATCATCACTGGGAACTTTAGGATCGACATCCTGCATGAAGCAGGCAGTTGAGGGCGAGGACCCACTGTTATGACCAGAACTCGGGGACCCAAGAACCACCAGCAAGCCGAGTCCGATGCAAGAAGAAAGAGCCTTTAATCGAGGTAACTCGAGCTCAATCTCCTACCGCACAGACGCAGCAGTGGGTCGAGAGAGACAGAGAGTCTCCCAAGGTGCAATAGTTTTAAAGGAGTAGTGGAAAGGGTGATGGTCGTGGCCCTAGCCGATTGCCTGAGGTCAGGGTCCTGTTCCCTTCCAAGGCGGGAAACAGGTGTCTCTAGCTTTCAAGGCAGGAAACAGGTGTCTCTATTTGGGTGGATCCGGGTGCTCTAAGGATTGGTCCCAGCTGGTCTGGTGAGAAGTGGAATCTGATTAATTGGTCCTGGCTGGTCTATTGAGGGGTGGATCCTAATTGATTTGGTCCTAGTCTTTTGGAATCCCGAGTTGCCCTAGCATTCCCTCCTTGTCTTGTGACTTATGCACCCAATCATGGGTCCAGCGGCTTTTCTATCTTACCCTCTTCTATTACCAGGGATCTGCATTGAGCACGGAGGACCATCAATTAGATGGCCTCCACGTTATCCCTGACAAACTGGACCAGCCTGTTGATGATACAGGGCCTGAGGATTAGTAACAGAAGTAGGATGACGAGGGGTCTGGTAAGGGACAAGACGAGGGTAGTGAACTAGGGAGACTGTTAGAATGTTTCGGGGGTGTAAGTATTCTTGACAAACACCGGCAGTGACAAGCAGGGCTAACAGAGTTACCAACATCAGGGGGGTCGAATGTGCCGTAACCTGAGCTTGAGCAAGTTGCATTAGTCTTGATTGACGATCCATTGAGTAACAAAGTCATTTCCGATAGTGGAGAGGTGAGTGTGATGGACCCAGGTTGCCACGCCGTCTACTTTGAAAGCAGTGAGAGTTGTCAGCACCACGATGTAGGGTCCCTTTCAGCACGGCACAAAGGTCTCTCGGCAGTACCTTTTGATGTAGACTCAGTCTCCTGGCTTGTACTAAGGAGGTGTCGGGGTTGGCCAGAGACAACAGGTAAGTTCCCCGAAACGAAAGGAGTTTTGGCAGCTGCTTGGGAATATTCCTTCAAGTCTCTATCCTGAGGTAGGCTAGCCAGAGTTAATTGGCTCCAATCATCATAGTGAAGCTAACAAGAAGTTATCTAGCCTCAATTTCTTACCACAGTCCTGACTCGAAACCCACAGCAATAATCACATTCCTGAGGGTCTGGCATCAGTCTAAATACATCAAAATACATTCTAAACTCTGTAGAGATTTTATTTCCATGATTCTCAATATGGCAGCATATGCTGGTTTAATAGGGGAAGACGCTCTGGAGCCACTCTTATTTTTCTATGGCCCGTCTTTTTCAGATTAGGATAAATCTCAAATCAACATAGAGGCCCAATGACCCTATAGCCAGGTGTCCTGGTGACTCTTTCCTGACCGTTGCCTGTCTTAGGTCGCCCCCCACTGTGAGGAGTCTTACCCGTCATTGGCTAACCGGCCCTCCTTCAGAGTCAGACCAGCCATTATGTTCTTGTATTACAACCTGGCATTTGCTTCCAGGCACCCCCATCCACCGATGAGGGTCCCAGTCTAGGGCACTGCCTTAGGGGCCTGAGTCTTAGGTAGTATTACCAGGGCCAGTATCTCTGGTCTCTAACATCTTCTCCTTTTTCTGTTGAAATAGATGTTATGCTGCCGCTTAAAATTCTAAAGATAACAATATTAGAATGGAAACTCCAATATTGATCATCATGGAAACAAAAAGTGAACAAAGTTAGAAAGATTATTATCCAGACCCCCAGTATTATACTCTTTCTCAGGAAAGTTTAGTCTTACTAAAAATGCAGAGGAGTAACAAACCTATTTTTAGGTCACATGAGAGCATCACTGATCTCCTAGATAACTTGTACTAATGCAATTAGAGAAAATACCATCGGAATAAAATATGTAAGACTAAAGTACAAAAGAACATGAGGCCTGGACACAAGCTAAAACAGAGAAAACGTAGCAAGGGTCAAGGAAATCCCTTGACTCTCAACAAGATCAGTCGCCTTATCTGTCAGATTCTCCATTTTGTCCCCAACTAGGAATAGCAGCGCTCTGGTTGGAGTGAGTACTGCTTCCACATCTTTAAGGCCGATTGTTATACAAAGAGCATACTCAGGGTCCTGGAGAGTATTATCCTCCATCTCTCGTAGGTAGAGGGCAGTGGAGGCGTCGGAGTGATGTTCTAAAAAAGCGTCTCTACATCTCCCTTTGGGTCATCCTTTAAGGAACCGGAGGAGATGGCAGTGGGTTGGGGAGGCTGGACATAGGGCCGTACCAATCTATCAGAAATCCACAGAAGGGAGTCCATGTCCTGTGGAAATACACAAGTATACACTCGCCCCCATGTTAACACTGCATCCTATTATATCTTTTGAAGGCGGCTGGTGTATAAGCAGGGGCATTGTCTGTTTTGATTGCCCTGGAAATTCCCAAGTAGAAAAAGCATAGACAAAGGTGCTGGATCACATCCTTAAAGGCCTCTCCTGTATGTGCCAAGGCAATAACATGAGAAAAGATCCACACACACATGCACGTAGGAGAGTTTACCAAAAGATAGAACATGAGTAACATCCATCTGCCAAAGATCATTAGGCCTCAGGCCTCTAGGGTTCTAATTGACCTTTGCTGTAGGCAATTACTAGGTTTGCCCCCTTTGTTAGTAAAGTAGCCAGCTGTGCCGAATAAGATGGAACTATCTTTCTAGGTATAAAGGGCAGATGTAACCATTTAAAGGTGCCTCATATTAAGCCTCATTAAAGGCCTACAAAACCAAACTGGTCTTAAAGCTTGATCCACAAACCCCTTGCCATAGGGTGGGTCTATTTTTCATGCCCTAAGACGAAATTTTCCATTGACACCTCTGAGAAGACTGCTTAACGTTCTCAGAAGGCAGGCCAAAGGCAAATCCAGGACAATCTTCCCGATCTAGGGGAAAAGGGATAAAACATTTGGAACAGCCACAGAAAAAGGGAGGCTATCGAGAATATTGCCAACATTTTCCCATCCTCTGGATCAAAGGAGGAGAAATTTTAATCCTAATCCTGTGTAGTTTTAAAATCTATGTCTTTAACCATAGTCCGTCCTGACCACACATAAAATACCCCTTTTGAAAGATTTTTCCTTCACGAACCTTCTACAACTTGTCTTTGGCATTTATATTTTGTCCAAAGCCATTTCTTTCCAAATAACCAGTCTGATTTAGAACAATATTACTTTTTACCTTCAGCAAAAACATATTTCTATTTCTTATATCCTTCTTTCACATCTCCTACTTTCTTACATACAGAGTTGTTTTCTTTATTTCCCTCAGTCTTACACTCCCCAGAACTTTAACTGTTAGAAACATTAGTCTTCAGTGAAAACTAAGTAGTAACCAATTGTGAACTCTGTTATATCAGAATTTGTTAGATAGCAACCTTATCAATCCATTAAGCATAACGTATGTTTTTCAACAGATCCCAGTATCCTTAGAGTTTTGCAACAGGTCCAAAGCACAAATCTACATCCAGTAATTAGTGTTTCAGCTTTTTATCATTATATGGTCAATGAATTAGTCTCAAGTTCTCACGCAAGCCAAACTTTCAACACTTTAGGTTTCCAAGAACCCTGAAAGCTATCCCAACATTTACCCACGCAAACCACAAGGCAGACAAAGTTACCCATCACTTTCAGGCTTCCTTTTGCTAACAAAGTGGAACAAAGATAACATGAGCTTGCTTGACCTTCAGTAAACCTCAGTAGAACAAAGATTCACATTTAATACTGATAACTTTAGAGACAGATCCATAAAACTCCTATTTATTTGACCGAGGTGGTAGTAAAAGATCCCAACGGCCAATGTATAGAATCATATGGCTGCTAGTAAAACCTAGCTCCTTTAACATTGAGAAGTTTTCACCGAGCAATCAAAGACCCAATAAAGATGAAACCCAAAACTTTGGTTTTCCCTTAGAAAGAGAAAAAATCTTTGATTACATTATCTTATCAGGAGCTGAACATTCCAAGAAAACTTGGTTTTAAATGGAGAGAAAAGCATAATTTTGACTTTATACCAGTGTACTTTTGAAATCCCATTCATAATTTTCTCTTGTGGAAACAGTGAGGACATTTAAAAAGGCGTTTGTTTGTTTGTTTCCTTACAACAATGTAGGGGTGGGGAGCAGAATGCTACCTGAGGCATTGAAGAGGCAGAGACCTAGGCTCCACCCTAGGCGGTTGCAGAAACGGGAAGAGGAGGGAGGAAGGACAGAACGGGCACAGAGGCCTAGAGGCTTGAAGGCAGATTAAAGCAGCCTGAAGGCAGCCTGAAGCACACAGGGTGGAGAAAAGACTTTTATGTGGTCTTAAGGTCCATCCCCCAGTTTAATGATTGGACCTGGATGGGGTGGCCCTTGCCGTCGGTGACCTGAGGCCTCCCTTGTCTGAAAGTCTCCAGGACTTTTCGCTGGCTAACTTTCCTCGTGGGATGTGGAGGACTGAATACTGTGCTCCGATGTCGACAAGGAAGTCAACAGGGGTCCCCTCCATTTTAAGAGTGACCCTGGGCTCGGGGAGAGGGTCCGAACCCCGACTCCCCTAGTCACTTAGTTCACCTAGCTCTAAGATTTTTACTCGATTAGCCTTGCCTTTCTTCCCAGCGACCCCCCTCGGACATTCTTTGGCCCAATGCCCTATCTCCTTGCAGCATGCACACTGATCTTTCTGCAGCCTCTGCTTCCCCCCACCTCTGGTGGTTCCTTTACCTCCTTTTGAGTCATCAGCCAGTTGCCAGAGACGACGGTCTCCTTCCTCAGGATGGTCGGCAATGGTAGCTAGTAGTATTCTGACCAGGTCTCGTGTCTGTTTGCTGCTGGCAGCCTCCATGGTGTGAGCCTGCCTATCCTCAGGAGGCTCCCAGTTGTATACTTTTCGGCTCTTACCAGCAAATCCTACAGACTTTTTTTCTCCCAGTCTGTATATTTTCTGTCATTTCCTTCTGATGTCTGCGGCCGATTGATTTACAAAGGCCATGATAGCAACTGCCTTGCTTTCCAGAGCCTCTGGATCCATAGGGGTACAGGCACAGAACACCTCCATGATTCATTCCAAAAAGGCTGTCAGGGACTCATCCTTTCTTTGTTGTATGTTCCCCACCTTGGCAACATTGATTGGCTTTCTAGTAGCCATTCGGAGACCCCCCATTAGAGTCTGGCGGTAGACCCGGAGCCTCTCCTTACTGTCTGCCGTATTAAAATCCCACTCGGGCCGAGTTAAGGGGAATGAGTTATCTATCTGTGCCTAGTTGGTGGGGGGATTCCCGTCTGCACCTGGAACTAGTTTTTAGGCCTCATTGAGGATTCTTTTCCTCTCCTTAATCGTTAACAGGACCTGCAAAGGCTGCTGGCAGTCATCCCATATGGGCTGAAGGGTAAAGAGAACAGAATCTAATAAATCAATAAGCCCTGCCAGTTTTTCTAAAAACTTTGGATTAGCTTGAGTCTGCCACACAATGCTCCACAAAATGACACACACAAAAACAGACAGAGGGCCCCTAGAAACCATCCCGACGGTTTCCCTCACAAGCAGCCCCTCAGGCCCTTGTGGAAATCCCGACGGTGCACCCCTGCCCCTTGGCGGAAACTCCCGATGGTTTCCATCGCAAGCAGCCCCTTCAGGCCTTGGCGGAAACCTCCTGACGGCTTCCCTCGCAACAAGCCCCTTCAGGCTCTTGGCGGAAATCTCCAGACAGGGTGAGGGACGTGTCCCTACACTCCCCACCAGCGACCCTCCAGCGCGTCCGCCTAGGTTCTTTGCCGGTCCTTCAGAAAATGAGCTCACACAGAAGAGACAGACAACAGACAGGCATTGACCATGGTCAGTCAGGCTCTTTGGGTCGAGAGTCCCTCGGGGGTTTTGGGGTATCCCGGACGAGCCCCCTTATGTTATGCCCAGAATTCGGGGACCCCAAGAACCACCAGGGATCCGAGTCCGATGCAAGAACAAAGAGCCTTTATTCGAGCTAGCTCGAGCTCAATCTCCTACCGCACCGACGCAGCAGTGGGTCGAGAGAGATAGAGAGAGAGTTTCCCAAGGTGCAAGAGTTTTAAAGGAGTAGTGGGAAGGTTGATGGTCGTGGCCCTAGCCGATTGGCTGAGGTCAGGGTCCTGTTCACTTCCAAGGCAGGAAACAGGTGTCTCTAGCTTTCAAGGCAGGAAACAGGTGTCTCTATTTGGGTGGATACGGGTGCTCTAAGGATTGCTCCCAGCTGGTCTGGTGAGAAGTGGAATCTGATTACTTGGTCCCGGCTGGTCTATTGAGGGGTGGATCCTAATTGATTTGGTCCTAGTCTTTTGGAATCCCGAGTTGCCCTAACATTCCCCCCTTGTCTTGTGACTTATGGACCTAATCATGTGTCCAGCTGCTTTTCTATCTTCCCTCTTCTATTACGAGGGATCTGCATTGAGCATGGTGGACCATCAATTAGATGGCCTCCAAGTCATCCCTGACAAACTGGACCAGCCTGTTGATGATACAGGGCCTGAGGATGAGTAACAGAAGTAGGAAGACGAGGGGTCTGGTAAGGGACAAGACAAGCGTAGTGAACTAGGGAGACTATTAGAATGTTTCGGGGGGTGTAGGTATTCTTGACAAACACCGGCAGTGACAAGCAGGGCTAACTGAGTTACCAACATCAGGGGGGTCGAATGTGCCGTAACCTGAGGTTGAGCAAGTTGCATTAGTCTTGATTGACGATCCATCGAGTAACAAAGTCCTTGGTCCAGGCTGGTCTATTGAGGGGTGGATCCTAATTGATTAGGTACTAGTCTTTTGGAATCACGAGTTGCCCTAACACCACCGCGGGGTCAATAAAAGGCCACCTTGCGAGGTGTTGCGGTCAAAGCTGAGGGCCACGGAAGTGGCCTGCAGCTCCCATAGGCTCTTTGCCCACCCTCCCCGCCATTGGCTGTGGGGACCTCCGGGTGGACGGGAGCGGCCCCGGCTTTTTGAGGCACGCTGAACTACATTGCTGCCATAGAAACGGGTTTTGTTGCTCCTCAGTTAGGCCCGAGCCTGCGGCATTCTATCCTGCCTGGATTGTGACCAGGAAGGTTGTTGAGCGGTGTCTGTCTCCCGTGGAGGTAGGTGTCTCCTGCTCCTCTTGTGACCGGAGAAATCGAAAGCGTAACACTGCGCATCCCAAGCAGGACACAGAGAAAAACAGAGATTCGGGGCGCTGTCAGGACCGGTGTCGGGGTTCAGAAAGTCACGTTTGCCAGGCTGTGTTAGGAACAAGCAGGTGCGCCCAGGGCGCCCTGTTCCAGGGAGCTTGGCGTGGTGTGGCGTGTCGGCGTCCATCATTCCGACAGCCCCGGCAGGTGGCACGGTTGGCATGGTCCACAGCCACAGCGGGCCAGTGCGGCAGCCTCCACGCACAGCTCCCTCGTGTTGGCCATGCTCGCTGTGGGGACGTGGAGGTGACGGTAGCCTTGTGGGAGTAGCGCGGGACGAACACATCTCAACAAAACAGGGACTGAACCCTTAGGGATGACCGAACACGAACGTCAGGATCAGAGCTTGGGCTGAGAGGGGACCCAGGTCCCATAAAATGGGCCCAGAAGGGAGTGGTCTCCCTTCCTTCGGCCTGAGTCTGGAGGACCAGTCCCGGCAGTTTGGGAAGGAGCAGACGCGGTCCCAGCTCGGAACTGGTGGGGGTGTTAGGGAGGTCGTCAAGAGACTGACACCAGCAGGGTCTTGAAAGGCAAGAGAGGGCTATTAGCGGTGGGTGGAGAGGCGGCTCCAGGCCAACAAAATAGCACAGAAAGGTCATGAAGGAGAAAGGCGTCCAGAAACCCTGTGTGCCTGTGGTGTGTGTGCTTGTGGTGTGTGTGCCTGTGATGTGGGTGTGTTGCGAGTGTGTGGTGTATGTGTGTGTGTGGTACGTCACAAATATGTTCTGTGTGGTCGGTTGCATTTGCAGGTGTGGTGCGTGTGCGTGTGGATGGAGGTGTCCGCATGTGTGTCTCGTGCGGGCCATCCACACGTGCCCTGGGCACGTGGTTTTGGGGGCAGCAGATCCCTCACTGCTCCCGGACTCAGGATGGGAAAAAGATGTGAGATGGCCAAATGGGGCCTTGGAAAGCTCCTGCACTTGATAGTTGAGACCCTGAGCGGGGAGAGGCCCCTCAGGGCCACATGCCCCTCACCCCCGCCTCTCCTCCACCTCGGCCTTGTTGGGACCTCCGAGGGAGTGGGCAGGCTAGGGCGGTGGTGTACGACCTGACCTAGAGGGAGCGTGCCAGCCTGGGCTCCCAGTGGGTGCATAATCACGGCGAACTTTGGGAATGACATCCTGCGTGCAGCAGGAAGTTGAGGGCCAGGACCCACTGCGGGTTCACTGAAAGTCCACCTTGGGAGGTATTGTGGTCAAAGGGGAGGGTCACGTAGGTGGCCTGTAGCACACTTAGACTTTTGCCCGCCCTGCCTGCCAGTGGGCTGCGGGGGCCCCGGGTGTGGCGGGGGGCGGTTCAGTCTTTATAAGGCACGGTGGACTCCATTGCTGCCATAGAAATGGGTTTTGTTGCTCCTCAGTTAGGCCCAAGCCTGCGGCTTTCTATCCTGCCTGGAGTGTGACCAGGAAGGGAGTAGAGCGGTTTCTGTCTCCCGTGGTGGTAGGTGTCTCCTTCTCCTCCTGTGACTGGAAAACTCGAAAGCGTAACCTCTGCGCATCCCAAGCAGGACACAGAACAAAACAGAGATTCGGGGCACTGTCAGGACCGGTGTCGGGGTTCAAAAGGTCACGTTTGCCAGGCTTTCATAGGAACAAGGATGTGCGCCCAGGGTGCCCTGTTCCAGGGAGCTTGGTGTCGTGCAGCGAGGCGCCTTCCATCATACCGACGGCCCCGGCAGGGGGCAGTGAGGGCGGTGTCCACATCAACTCCCGGCCTTTGCGGCAGCCTCTGCGCAGAGCTCCCTCGAGTCAGACATGCTCGTGGTGGGGACGTGGAGGTGACTTTGGCCTTGTGGGAGCAGCGCGGCCCCAACACATCTCACCAAAACTGGGACTGAACCCTTAGGTATGACGGACATGAACGTCAGGAACCGAGCTTGGGCTGAGAGGGGACCCAGGCCCCACCAAGTGGGCCCAGGAAGGAGACCATTGGGCTCCCTTCCCATTGACTGAGTCTTGAGGAACAGTCCGGCAGTTTGGGAAGGAGTAGACGCGTGCCCAGCTCGGATCTGGTGGGGGAGTTAGGGAGGTCGTCTAGAGCCTGTCACCAGCAGGGTGTTGAAAGGTAAGAGAGGGCCATTAGCTGTGGGTGGAGACGCGGCTCCAGACCAAAGAAATAGCACAGAAAGTTCATGAAGGAGAAAGGAGTCCAGAACCCCTGTGTGCCTGTGGTGTGTGTGCTTGTGGTGTGTGTGCCTGTGGTGTGGGTTTGTTGCGTGTGTGTGGTGTATGTGTGTGTGGTATGTCACAAATGTGTTCTGTGTGTTTGGTTGCGTGTGCATTTGTGGTGTGTGAGCATGTGGATGGATGTGTCCGCACAGATGTCTCGTGCGGGCCACATACACGAGCCCTGGGCACGTGGTTTTTGGGGCAGCGGATCCCTCACTGCTCCCGGACTCAGGAGGTGAACAGGATGTGAGATGGCTAAATGGAGGCCTTGGAAAGCTCATGCACTTGATAGTTGAGATCCTGAGCGGGGAGAGGCCCCTCAGGGCCACTTGCCCCTCACCCCCGCCTCTTCCCCCACCTCGGCCTTGGTGGGATCTCCGATGGAGGGGTCAGGCTCAGGGCGGTGGTGTCCGATCTGACCTGGAGGGAGCGTGCCAGCTTGGGCTCCCAGTGGGTGCATCATCACAGGGAACTTTGGAATCGACATCCTGCGTGAAGCAGGAAGCTGAGGGCCAGGACCCAACGCGGGTTCACTGAAAGGCCACCTTGGGAGGTGTTTCGGTCAATGCCGAGGGCCACGTAGGTGGCCTGCAGCACCCTTAGGCTTTTTGCCCACCCTGCCTGCCAGTTGGCTGCGGGGGCACCCGGGTGGGGCGGGGGGCGGCCTAGGCTTTATGAGGCACGCTGGACTCCATTGCTGCCATAGCAACGTTTTGTTGCTCCTCAGTTAGGCCCAAGCTGCGGCTTTCTATCCTGCCTGGAGTGTGACCAGGAATGTAGTGGAGCGGTTCCTGTCTCCCGTTCGGTACGTGTCTCCTTCTTCTCCTGTGACCGGAGAAATCGGGAGCGTAACATCTGCGCATCGCAAGCAGGACACAAAAGAAAACCGAGATTCGGGGCGCTGTCAGGACCGGTGTCGGGGTTCAGACGGTCACGTTTGCCAGGCTGTGATAGGAACAGGGAGGTACGCCCAGGGCGCCGTGTTCCAGGGAGCTTGGCGTCGTGTGGCGTGGCGGCTTCCATCATACCGACGACCCCGGCAGGCGGCAGGGTCGGCGGTGTCCTCAGCCACACCGGGCCAGTACGGCAGCCTCCGCGCAGAGATCCCTCGATTCGGACTTGCTCGTGGTGGGGACCTGGAGGAGACGTTGGCCTTGTGGGAGCAGCGCGGCACCAACACATCTCACCAAAACAGGGACTGAACCCAGAGGGATGACGGAACACGAAAGTAAGGAACCGAGCTTGGGCTAGAGAGGAGACCCAGGCCCCACCAAGTGGGCCAGAAGGGAGTGGACTCCCTTCCCTCGGCCTGAGTCTGGAGGACCAGTTCCTGTAGTTTGGGAAGGAGTAGTCGCGGGCCCAGCTCGGATCTGGTGGGGGTGTTAGGGAGGTCGTCTAGAGACTGACACCAGCACGGTCTTGAAAGGCAACAGAGGGCCATTAGCGGTGGGTGGAGAGGCGGCTGCAGGCCAACGAAATAGCACAGAATGGTTATGAAGGAGAAAGGATTCCGGAAAACCTGTGGGCCTGTGGTATTTGTGCTTCTGGTGTGTGAGCCTGTGGTGTGGGTGTGTTGCGCGTGTGTGGTGTATGTGTGTGTGGTATGTCACAAATGTGTTCTGTGTGGTGGGTTGCGTGTGCATGTGTGGTGTGTGAGCGTGTGGATGGACGTGACCGCACGGGTGTCTCGTGCGGGCCACCCACACGTGCCCTGCACACGTGGTTTATGGGGCAGGAGATCCCTCCCTGCTCCCGGGTCAGGAGGGGAACAGGAGGATGTGAGATGGCCAAATGGAGGACTTGGAAAGCTCCTGCACTTGATAGTTGAGACCCTGAGCGGGGAGTGGCCCGGCCACATGCCCCTTACCCCCGCCTCTTCCTCCACCTCGGCCTTGGTGGTACCTCCGAGGGAGGGGGCATTCTAGGGCGGTGGTGTCCGTCCTGACCTGGAGGGAGCGTGCCAGCCTGGGCTCCCAGTGGGTGCATCACCACGGGGAACTATGGGATCGACATCTTGCGTGAAATAGGAAGTTGAGGGCCAGGACCAACCGCGGGTTCACTGAAAGTCCACCTTTGGAGGTGTTGTGGTCAAAGTTGAGGGCCCCGTAGGTGGCCTGCAGCACCCTTAGGCTCTTTACCCACTCTGCCTGCCAGTTGACTGTGGCCGCCCCCGGGTGGGGCGGGAGGCGGCACCGGGTTTATAAGGCAGGCTGGAATCCATCGCTGCCTTAGCAACGTTTTGTTGCTCCTCAGTTAGGCCCAAGCCTGCGGCTTTCTATCCTGCCTGGAGTGTAACCAGGAAGGTAGTGGAGAGGTTTCTGTCTCCCGTGGAGTACGTGTCTCTTTCTTCTCCTGTGACCGGAGAACTCGGAAGCGTAACCTCTGCGCATCCCAAGCAGGACACAGAACAAAACAGAGATTCCGGGCACTGTCAGGTCCGGTTTCAGGGTTCAGAAGGTCACGTTTACCACACTGTGATAGGAACAGGGAGGTGCGCCCAGGACGCCCTTTTCCAGGGAGCTTGGCGTCGTGTGGCGTGGCGTCTTCCATCATTCCGACGGCCCCGGCAGGCGGCAAGGACGGCGGTGTCCACATCAACACCGGGCCAGTGCGGCAGCCTCCTGGCAGAGCTCCCTCGATTTGGCCATGCTCGTGGTGGGGACGTGGAGGTGGCATCGGTCTTGTGGGAGCAGAGCGACACCAACACATCTCACCAAAACAGGGAGTGAACCCTTAGGGATGACGGACATGAACGTCAGGAACCGAGCTTGGGCTGAGAGGGGACCCAGGCCCCACCAAGTGGGCCCAGGAAGGAGACCATTGGGCTCCCTTCCCATTGCCTGAGTCTTGAGGAACAGTCCCGGCAGTTTGGGAAGGAGTAGACGCGTGCCCAGCTCGGATCTGGTGGGGGTGTTAGGGAGGTCGTCCAGAGACTGTCACCAGCAGGGTGTTGAAAGGTAAGAGAGGGCCATTAGCGGTGGGGGGAGACGCGGCTCCAGACCAATGAAATAGCACAGAAAGTTCATGAAGGAGAAAGGAGTCCAGAAACCCTGTGTGCCTCTGGTGTGTGTGCTCGTGGTGTGTGTGCCTGTGGTGAGGGTTGTTGCGCATGTGTGATGTATGTGTGTGTGGTATGTCACAAATGTGTTCTGTGTGCTGGTTTTCGTGTGCAAGGGTGGTGTGTGAGCGTGTGGATGGATGTGTCCGCACAGATTTTTCGTGCAGGACACCCACACGTGCCTGGGCACGTGGTTTGTGGAGCAGATCCCTCACTGCTCATGGACTCAGGAGGTTAACACGATGTGAGATGGCCAAATGGGGGCCTTGGAAAGCTCCTGCACTTGATAGTTGAGACCCTGAGAGGGGAGAGGCCTCTCAGGGCCACATGCCCCTCACCCCCGCCTCTTCCTCCACCTCGGCTTTGGTTGGATCCCCGAGGGAGGGGGCAGGCTCAGGACATTTGTGTCACGACCTGACCTGGAGGGAGCGCGCCAGCCTGGGCTCCCAGTGGGTGCATTATCTCGGGTAACTTTGGGATCGACATCCTGCGTGAAGCAGGAAGTTGAGGGCCCGGACCCCCATCGGGTAAACTGAAATGCCACCTTGGGAGGCGTTTCAATCAAAGCTGAGGGCCATGTAGGTGGCCTGGAGCACCCTTAGGCTCTTTGCCCACCCTGCCTGCCACTTGGCTGTGGGGCCCTCAGGTGGGTCGGTGGGCGGCCCCGGCATTATGAGGTAGGCTGGACTCCATTGCTGCCATAGCAACGTTTTGTAGCTCCTCAGTTAGGCCCAAGCCTGTGGCTCTATCCTGCCTGGAGTGTGACCAGGAATGTAGTGAGCGGTTTCTGTCTCCCGTGGGATACGTGTCTCTTTCTTCTCCTATGACCGGAGAACTCGGAAGCGTAACCTCTGTGCATCCCAAGCAGGACACAGAACAAAACACAGATTCAGGGCACTGTCCGGTCCGGTGTCGGGTTTCCGAAGGTCACGTTTGCCAGGCTGTGATAGGAACAGGGGGGTGCGCCCAGGGCGCCCTGTTCCAGGGAGCTTGGCGTCGTGTGGCATGGCGGCTTCCATCATTCCGACGGCCCCCGCAGGCGGCAGGGTCTGCGGTGTCCACAGCGTCCCCGGGCCAGTGCGGCAGCCTCCGCCCAGAGCTCCCTCGAGTCGGCCATGCTCGTGGCGGGGACGTGGAGGTGACGTTGGCCTTGTGGGAGCAGCGCTTGACCAACACATCTCACCAAAACAGGAACTGAACCCTTAGGGATGACATAACACGAACCTCAGGAACCGAGCTTGGGCTGATAGGGGACCCAGGCCACACCAAGTGGGCCCAGGAAGGTGACCATGGGGCTCTCTTCCCTCGGCATGAGTCTGGAGAAACAGTCCCGACAGATTGGGAAGGAGTAGATGCGGGCCCAACACGGATCTGGTGGGGGTGTTAGGGAGGTCGTCCAGGGACTGACACCATAAGGGGCTTGAAAGGTAAGAGAGGGGCATTAGCGGTGGTGGAGAGGCGGCTCAGGGCAAGGAAATAGCACATAAAAGTCATGAATGATAAAGGAATCCAGAAAACCTGTGTGACTGTGGTGTGTGTGCTTTTGGTGTGTGTGACTGTGGTGTGGGTGTGTTGCGCGTGTGTGGTCAATGTGTGTGTGGTATGTAACAAATGTGTTCTGTGTGGTGGGTTGCGTGTGCATGTTTGGTGTGTGAGCTTGTGGATGGACGTATCCGCAGAGGTGTCTCGTGCAGACCCCCGGCCCCCTCACGTGCCCTGAGTACATGTATTCGGTGGCAGCAGATCCCTCAGTGCCCCCGGACTCAGGATGGGAACAGGATGTGAGATGGCCAGATGGAGGCCTTGGAAAGCTCCTGAACTTGATAGATGAGATACTGAGCGGGGATTGGCCTCTCAGTGCCACATGCCCCTCTCCCCCGCCTCTTCCTCCACCTCGGCCTTGGTGGGATCTCTGAGGGAGGGGGCAGGCTCAGGGCGTTGTTGTCCGACCTGACCTGGAGGGAGCGTGCCAGCCTGGGCTCCCAGTGGGTGCATCACCAAGGGGAACTTAGGGGTCGACATCCCGCGTGGAGCAGGAAGTTGAGGGCCAGGACCACATCGGGTTCACTGAAAGGACACCTTGGGAGGTGCTTCGGTCAAAGCTGAGGGACACTTAGGTGGCCTGCAGCACCCTTTAGCTCTTTTCCCTCCCTGCCTGCCTTTGGCTGCGGGGGACCCCGGGTGGGGTGGGGCGCGGCCCTGGCTTTATGAGGCAGGCAAGATTCCATTGCTGACAAGCAACGTTTTGTTGCTCCTCAGTTAGACCCAAGCCTGCGGCTTTCTATCCTGCCTGGAGTGTGACCAGGAAGGTAGTGGAGCGGTTTCTGTCTCCCGTGGGGTACGTGTCTCCTTCTTATCCTGTGACCCGAGAACTCGGAAGCATAACCTCTGCACATCCCAAGCAGGACACAGAACAAAACGTGATTCGGGGTGCTATGAGGACTGGTGTCGGGGTTCAGAAGGTCACGTTTGCCAGGCTGTGACAGGAACAGGGAGTTGCGCCCAGGACTCCCTGTTCCAGGGAGCTTGGCGTCGTGTGTCGTGGAGCCTTCCATCATTCAGACGGCACCCGCAGGCGGCAGGTTCTGGGGTGTCCACAGCGACCGCGGGCCAGTGCGGCAGCCTCCGCGCAGAGCTCCCTCGAGTCGGCCATGCTCGTGGTGGGGACGTGGAGGTGACGTTGGTCTTCTGGGAGCAGCGCGGGACCAACACATCTCACCAAAACAGGGAATGAACCCGTAGGGATGACGGAACACGAACGTCAGGAGCCTAGCTTGGGATATGAGGGGACACAGGCCCCACCAAGTGGGCCCAGGAGGGAGACCATGGTGCTCCCTTCCCTCGGCATGAGTCTGGAGGACCAGTCCCGACAGTTTGGGAAGGAGTAGATGCGGGCCCATCTCGGATCTGGAGGGGATGTTAGGCAGGTCGTCTAGGGGCTGACACCAGCAGGGTCTAGAAAGGCAAGAGAGGGACATTAGCAGGAGTGGAGGGGCGCCTCAGGGCAAGGAAATAGCACAGAAAGGTCATGGAGGTGAATGGAGTATAGAAACTCTGTGTGCCTGTGGTGTGTGTGCTTGTGGTGTGTGTGCCTGTGGTGTGGTTGTGTTGCGAGTGTGTGGTGTATGTGTGTGTGGTATGTCACAAATGTGTTCTGTATGGTGGGATGCATGTGCATGTGAACTGTGTGAGCGTGTGGATGGACGTTCCACACAGGTGTCTCCTGTGGGCTACCGACACGTGCCCTGGGCATGTCGTTTTTGGGGCAGGAGATCCCTCACTGCCCTCCGACTCAGGAGGGGAATAGGATGTGAGATGGCCAAAGGGGGCCTTGGAAACTTCCTGCACTTGATAGTTGAGACCCTGAGTGGGGAGAGGCCCCACATGGACACATGCCCCTCACCCCCGCCTCTTCCTCCACCTCGGCCTTGGTGGGATCTCCGAGGGAGGGGGCAGGCTCAGGGCATTGGAGTCCGACCTGACCTGGATGGAGCGTGCCAGGCTGGGCTCCCAGTGGGTGCATCATCACGGGGAACTTTAGGATCGTCATCCAGCGTGAAGCAGGAAGTTGAGGGCCATGACCCACCGCGGGTTCAATGAAAGGCCACCTTGTGAGGTGTTTCGGTCAAAGCTGAGGGCCACGTAAGTGGCCTGCAGCACCCTTAGGCTCTTTGCCCACACTGCCTGCCAGCTGGCAGCGGGGGCCCCCGGGTGGGGCGGGGGGCGGCCCCGGCATTATGAGGCAGGCTGGACTCCATTGCTGCCATAGCAACGTTTTGTTGCTCCTCAGTTAGACCCAAGCCTTCGGCTTTCTATCCTGCCTGGAGTGTGACCAGGAAGGTAGTGGAGTGGTTTTTGTCTCCCGTGTTGGTAGGTGTCTCCTTCTTCTCCTGTGACCGGAGAACTCGGAAGCATAAACTCTGCCCATCACTAGCAGGACACAGAAGAAAACAGAGATTAGGGGCACTGTTAAGACTGGTGTCGAGGTTCAGAAGGTCACGTTTGCCAGGCTGTGATAGGAACAGGGAGGTGCACCCAGGACGCCCTGTTCCAGGCAGCTTGGCGTCGTGTGGCGTGGCGGCGTCCATCATCCGACGACCCTGGCAGGCGGCAGGGTCTGCGGTGTCCACAGCCACACCGGGCCAGTGCGGCAGCCTCCGCGCTGAGCTCCCTCAGTTGGACATGCTTTTGGTGGGGACGTGGAGGTGACGTTGGCCTTGTGGGAGCAGCGCGGGACGAACACATCTCACCAAAACAGGGAATGAACCCTTAGGGATGACGGATCACGAACGTCAGGAACCGAGCTTTGGCTGAGAGGGGACCCAGGCCCCACCAAATGGGTCCAGGAGGGAGACCATGGGGCTCCCTTCCCTCAGCCTGAGTCTGGAGGACCAATCCCGGCAGTTTGCAAAGGAGTAGACGCGGGCCCATCTCGGATCTTGTGGGGGTGTTAGGGAGGTCGTCTAGAGACTGACACCAGCAGGGTCTTGAAAGGCAACAGAGGGCCATTAGCCTTGGGTGGAGAGGCGGCTCCAAGCCAACGAAATAGCACAGAAAGTTCATGAAGGAGAAATGAGTCCAGAAACCCTGTGTGCCTGTGGTGTGTGTGCTTGTGGTGTCTGTGCCTGTGGTGTGGGTGTGTTGCGCGTGTGTGGTGTATGTGTGTGGGGTATGTGACAAATGTGTTCTGTGTGGTGGGTTGCGTGTGCATGTGTGGTGTGTGTGCGTGTGGATGTATGTGTCCGCACATTTGTCTCGTGTGGGCCACTCACACGTGCCCTGGGAACGTGGTTTCGGGGGCATCAGATCCGTCATTGCGCCCCGAATCAGGATGGATTCAGGATGTGTGTTGGCCAAACGGGGGCCTTCAAAAGCTCTTCCACTTGATAGTTGAGAACCTGAGCCAGGACAGTCCCCTCAGGGCCATATGCCCCTCACCCCCACCTCTTCCTCCACCTCCCCCTGTGGGACCTCTGAGGGAGGGGGCAGGCTAGGGCTCCCAGCGGGTGTATCGTCACGTGGAAGTTTGGGATTGACATCCTGCCTGAAGCAGGAAGTTGAGGGCCAGGACCCACCGCGGGTCCAATGAAAGGTCACCTTGGAAGGTGTTGCGGTCAAAGCGGAGGGACACTTAGGTGGCCTGCAGCACCCCTAAGCTTTTTGCCCACCCTGCCCGCCAGTTGGCTGCCGGGGCCCCCGGGTGGCGTGGGGCTGGCTCCGGCTTTATGAGGCAGCGCTGGACTCCATTGCTGCCATAGCAACGTTTTGTTGCCCTCAGTTAGCCCAAGCTGCGGCTTTCTATCCTGCCTGGAGTTTGACCAGGAAGTAGTGGAGCGGTTCCTGTCTCCCGTGTCGTACGTGTCTCCTTCTTCTCCTGTGACGGAGAACTCGGAGCGTAACATCTTGCGCATCGCAAGCAGGACACAAAACAAAACAAGAGATCGGGCGCTGTCAGGACCGGTGTCGGGGTTCAGACGTCACGTTTGCAGGGCTGTGATAGGAACAGGGAGGTGCGCCCAGGGCGCCTTTCCAGGGAGCTTGGCGTCGTGTGGCGTGGCGGCTTCCATCATACCGAAGGACCCCGGGCAGGCGGCAGGGATGCCGGTGTCCACATCCACACCGGGCCAGTACGGCAGCCTCCGCGCAGAGCTCCCTCGATTCGGCCATGCTCGTGGTGGGGACCTGGAGGTGACGTTCGGGCCTGTGGGAGCAGCGCGGGACCAACACATCTCACCAAAACAGGGACTGAACCCTTAGGGATGATGGAACACGAACGTCAAAAACCGAGCTTGGGCTGAGAGGGGACCGAGGCTACATCAAGTGGGCCCAGAAGGGAGTGTTCTCCCTTCCCTCGGCCTGAGTCTGGAGGACCAGTCCCGGCAGTTTGGGGAGGAGCAGAGGCGGGCCCAGCTCGGATCTGGTGGGGGTGTTAGGGAGGTCGTCTAGAGACTGACACCAGCAGGGTCTTGAAAGGCAAGAGAGGGCCATTAGCGGTGGTTGGAGAAGCGGCTCCAGGCCAACGAAATAGCACAGAAAGGTCATGAAGGAGAAAGGAGTCCAGAAACCCTGTGTGACTGTAGTGTGGGTGTGTTGGGCTTGAGTGGCGTATGTGTGTGTGGTATGTCACAAATGTGTTCTGTTCGGTGGGTTGCGTGTGCATGTGTGGTGTGTGAGCGTCTGGATGAACGTGTCCGCACAGGTGTCTCGTGCCGACACCCGGCCCCATCACGTGCCCTGGGCACATGGATTCAGGGGCAGCAGATCCCTCACTGCCCCCCACTCAGAAGGGCAACAGGATGTGAGATGGCCAGATGGAGGCCTTGGAAAATTCCTGCACTTGATAGATGAGATCCTGAGCGGGGATAGGCCTCTCAGGGCCACATGCCCCTCACACCCGCCTCTTCCTCCTCCTCGGCCTTGGTGGTACCTCTGAGGGAGGGGGCAGGCTAGGGCGGTGGTGTCCGACCTGACCTAGAGGGAGCGTGCCAGCCTGGGCTCCCAGTGGGTGCATCATCACGGGGAACATTGGGATCGACATCTTGCGTGAAACAGGAAGTTGAGGGCCAGGACCTACTGCGGGTTCACTGAAAGTCCACCTTGGGAGGTATTGTGGTCAAAGCTGAGGGCCACGTAGGAGGCCTGCAGCACCCTTAGGCTCTTTACCCACCCTGCCTGCCAGTTGGCTGTGGGGGACCCTGGGTGGGGCGGGCGGCGACTCAGGCTTCATGAGGCACGCTGGACTCCATTGCTACCATAGCAACGGTTTTGTTGCTCCTCAGTTAGGCCCAAGCCTACGGCATTCTATCCGGCCTGGAGTGTGACCTGGAAGGTAGTGGAGCGGTTTCTGTCTCCCGTGGTGGTAGGTGTCTCCTTCTTCTCCTGTGACCAGAAAACTCAGAAGCGTAACCTCTGAGCATCCCAAGCAGGACACAGAAAAAAACAGAGTTTCGGGACACTGACAGGACCGGTGTCGGAGTTCAGAATGTGACGTTTGCCAGGCTGTGATAGGAACAGGGATGTGCGCCCAGGGCGCCCTGTTCCAGGGAGCTTGGCGTGGTGTGACGTGGCGGCCTCCATCATTCCGACCGCCCTGGCAGGCGGCAGTGTCGGCGGTGTCCGCAGCCACACCGGGCCAGTGCGGCAGCCTCCGCGCAGATCTCCCTCGAGTTGGCCATGTTCGTTGTGGGGACGTGGAGGTGACGGTGGCCTTGTGGGAGTAGCGCGGGACCAACACATCTCACCAAAACCGGGACTGAACCCTTAGGGACGACGGAACATGAACGTCAGGAACCGAGCTTGGGCTGAGAGGGGACCCAGGCCCAACCAAGTGGGCCAAGGAGGGAGACCATGGGGCTCCCTTCCCTCGGCCTGAGACTGGAGGACCAGTCCCGGCAGTTTGGGAAGGAGCAGACGCGGGCACAGCTCGGATCTGGTGGGGGTGTTAGGGAGGTCGTCTAGAGACTGACAACAGCAGGGTCTTGAAAGGCAAGAGAGGACCATTAGCGGTGGGTGGAGTGGCGGCTCCAGGCCAACGAAATAGCACAGAAAGGTCATGAAGGAGAAAGGAGTCCAGAAACCCTGTGTGCCTGTGGTGTGTGTGCTTGTGGTGTGTGTGCCAGTGGTGTGGTTGTGTTGCGCGTGTGTGGTGTATGTGTGTGTGGTATGTCACAAATGTGTTCTGTGTGGTGGGTTGCGTGTGCATGTGTGGTGTGTGAGCGTGTGGATGGACGTGTCCGCATAGGTGTTTCGTGAGGGCTACCCACACGTGCCCAAGGTATGTCGTTTTTGGGGCAGCAGATCCCTCACTGCTCCCGGACTCAGAAGGGTAACAGGAAGTGAGATGGCCAAATGTGGGCCTTGGAAAATTCCTGCACTTGATAGTTGAGACCCTGAGCAGGGAGAGGCCCCACATGGCCACATGCCCCTCACCCCCGCCTCTTTCTCCACCTCGGCCTTGGTGCGATCTCCGAGGGAGGGGGCAGGTTCAGGGCATTGGTGTCCGACCTGACCTGGAGGGAGCGTGCCAGCCTGGGCTCCCAGTGGGTGCATCATAACGGGGAACTATAGGATCGTCATCCTGCGTGAAGCAGGAAGTTGAGGGCCAGGATCCACCGCGAGTTCAATGAAAGGCCACCTTGGGAGGTGTTTCGGTCAAAGCTGAGGGCCACGTAGGTGGCCTGCAGCACCGTTAGGCTCTTTGCCCACCCTACCTGCCAGTTGATTCGGGGGCCCCCTCGTGGGGCGGGGTGCGGCCCCGGCTTTATGAGGCAAGCTGGACTCCATTGCTGTCATAGCAACGTTTTGTTGCTCCTCAGTTAGGCCCAAACCTGCGGCTTCCTATCCTGCCTGGTGTCTGACCAGGAACGTAGTGGAGTGGTTTCTCTCTCCCATGGGATACGTGTCTCCTTCTTCTCCTGTGACCGGAGAATTCGGAACGTAACCTCTGCGCATCCCAAGCAGGACACAGAACAAAACAGAGATTCGGGGCACTGTCAGGACCGGTGTCGGGGTTCAGGAAGTCACGTTTGCCAGGCTGTGATAGGAACAGGGAGGTGTGCCGAGGACACCCTGTTCCAGGGAGCTTGGCCTCGTGTGGCGTGGCGGCTTCCATCATTCCGACGACACCCGCAGGGGGCAGGGTCTGCGGTGTCCATAGCGACCCCGGGCCAGTGCGGTAGCCTCCGAGCAGAGCACCCTCGAATCGGCCATGCTCGTGGTGGGGACGTGGAGGTGACGTTGGCCTTGTGGGAGCAGCGCGGGAGCTACACATCTCACCAAAACAGGCACTGAACCCTTAGGGATGACGGAACACGAATGTCAGGAACCGAGCTTTGGCTGAGAGGGGACCCAGGCCCCACCAAGTGGGCCCAGGAGGGAGACCTTGGGGCTCCCTTCCCTCGGCATGATTCTGGATGCCAGTCCCGACAGTTTGGGAAGGAGTAGATGCTGGCCCAACTCGGATCTTGTGGGTTGTTAGGGAGGTCGTCTAGGGACTGACACCAGAAGGGGCTTGAAAGGAAGGGAGAGGGCCATTAGCGGGGGTGGAGAGGCGGCTCAGGGCAAGGAAATAGCACAGAAAGGTCATGAAGGATAAAGGACTCCAGAAACCCTGTGTGACTGTGGTGTGGGTGTGTTGGGCGTGTGTCATATGTGTGTGTGGCATGTCAGAAATGTGTTCTGTGCGGTGGGTTGCGTGTGCATGTGTGGTGTGTGAGCGTCTGGATGGACGTGTCCGCACAAGTGTCTCGTGCCGATCCCCGGCCCCCTCACGTGCCCTGGGCACATGGATTCGGGGGCAGCAGATCCCTCACTGCCCCCCGACTCAGGAGGGGAACAGGATGTGAGATGGCCAGATGGAGTCCTTGGAAAGCTCCTGCACTTGATAGATGAGATCCTGAGCGGGGATACGCCTCTCAGGGCCACATTCCCCTCTCACCCCCCTCTTCCTCCACCTCGGCCTTGGTGGGATCTCCGAGGGTGGGGGCAGGCTAGGGCGGTGGTGTCCGTCCTGACCTGGAGGGAGCGTGACAGACTGGGCTCCCAGTGGGTGCATAATCACGGGGAACTTTGGGATCGACATCCTGCGTGAAGCAGGAGTTTGAGGACCAGGCCCCACCGCAGGATCAATGAAAGGCCACCTTGGGAGGTGTTTCGGTCAAAGCTGAGGTCCACGTAGGTGGCCTGCAGCACCCTTAGGCTCTTTGCCCACCCTGCTGCCAGTTGGATGCGGGGGCCCCCGGGTGGGGAGGGGGGCGTCCCCGGCTTTATGAGGCAGGCTGGACTCCATTGCTGCCATAGCAAAGTTTTGTTACTCCTCAGTTCGGCCCAAGCCTGCGGCTCTCTTTCCTTCCTGGAGTGTTACCAGGAATGTAGTGAGCGGTTTCTCTCTCCCATGGAGCACGTGCCTCCTTCTTCTCCTGAGACAGGAGAACTCGGAAGTGTTATCTCTGCGCATCCCAAGCAGGACACAGAACAAAACAGAGATTCGGGGCACTGTCAAGACCGTTGTCGGGGTTCAGAAGGTCACGTTTGCCAGGCTGTGATAGGAACAGGGAGGCGCGCCCAGGCGTCCTGTTCCAGGGAGCTTGGCGTCGTGTGGCGTGGCGGCTTTCATCATACCGACGGCCCCACAGGAGGCAGGGTCTGTGGTGTCCACAGCCACACCGGGCCAGTGCGGCAGCCTCCGCGCAGACCTCCCTCGAGTCGGCCATGTTCTTGGTGGGGAGTTGGAGATGACGGTGGCCTTGTGGGAGCATCTCGGGACCAACACATCTCACCAAAACAGGGAGTGAACCTTTAGGGTTGACGGAACACGAACGTCAGGAACCGAGTTGGGTTGAGAGGGGACCCAGGCCCCACCAAGTGGGCCCAGAAAGGTGTGGTCTCCCTTTTCTCGGCCAGAGTCTGGAGGACCAGTCCCGGCAGTTTGGGAAGGAGTAGACGCGGGCACAGCTCGGATCTGTTAGGGGTGTTAGGGAGGTCGTCTACAGACTGACACCAGCAGGGTCTTGAAAGGCAACAGAGGGCCATTAGCGGTGCGTGGAGAGGCGGCTCTAGGCCAAAGAAATAGCACAGAAAGGTTATGAAGGAGAAAGGATTCCGAAAAACCTGTGTGCCAGTGGTGTGTGTGCTTCTGGTGTGAGAGCCTGTGGTGTGGGGGTGTTGCGCGTGTGTGGTGTATGTGGTATGTCACAAATCTGTTCTGTGTGGTGGGGTGCTATTGCATGTGTGGTGTGTGAGCATGTGGATGGACGTGTCGGCACACGTGTCTCGTGCGGGCCACCCACACGCGCCCTGGGCACGTTGTTTTTGGGACAACAGATCCCTCACTGCTCCAAGACTCAGGAGGGGAACAGGATGTGAGATGAAAAAATGGGGGCCTTGGAAAGCTACTGCATTTGATAGTTGAGAGCCTGATGGGGAGAGGCCCCTCACGGAAACAAGCCCCTCACCCCCGCCTCTTCCTCCACCTCGGCCTTGGTGGGAACTCCGAGGGAGGGGGCAGGCTCAGGGCGTTGGTGTTCGACCTGACCTGGTGGGAGTCTGCCAGCCTGGGCTCATAGTGGGTGCATCATCACGG
This sequence comes from Paguma larvata, assembly GCA_030068075.1. Taxonomy (NCBI): domain Eukaryota; kingdom Metazoa; phylum Chordata; class Mammalia; order Carnivora; family Viverridae; genus Paguma; species Paguma larvata. The sequence goes on from JAINVK010000759.1 coordinate 51,155, forward strand.
GGAACTTTGGGATCCACATCTTGCGTGAAGCAGGAAGTTGAGGGCCAGGACCCACTGCGGGTTCACTGAAAGTCCACCTTGGTAGGTATTGTGGTCAAAGCCAAGGCCCACGTAGGTGGCCTGCAGCACCCTTAGGCTCTTTGCCCACCCTGCCTGCCAGGTGGCTGCGGTGGCCCCCAGGTGGGGCGGGGGGCGGCCCCGGTTTTATGAGGCAGGCTGGACTCCATTGCTGCCATAGCAACGTTTTGATGCTCCTCTGTCTGGCCCAAGCCTGCTACATTCTATCCTGCCTTGAGTGTGTCCAGGAAGGTAGTGGAGCGGTTTCTGTCTCCCGTGGTGGTAGGTGTCTCCTTCTTCTCCTGTGACCAGAGAACTCAGAAGCGTAACCTCTGCGCATCCCAAGCAGGACACAGAACAAAACAGTGATTCGGGGCGCTATCAGGACCGGTGACGTGGTTCAGAAGGTCACGTTTGCCAGTCTGTGATAGGAACACGCAGGTGTGTCCAGTGCGCCCTGTTCCAGGGAGCTTGGCGTGGTGTGACATGGCGGCATCCATCCTTCCGACGGCCCCGGCAGGCGGCAGGGTTTGCGATGTCCACAGCCACAACGGGCCACTGCGGCAGCCTCCGCGCAGAGCTCCCTCGAGTCGGCCATGTTCGTGTTTGGGACGTGGAGATGACGGTGGCCTTCTGGGAGCAGCACGGCACAAACACATCTCACCAAAACAGGGACTCAACCCTTGGGGATGATGGAACACGAACGTCAGGAACCGAGCTTGGGCTGAGAGGGAACCCAGGCCCCACCAAGTGGGCCCAGAAGGGAGTGATCTCCCTTCCCTCGGCCTGAGTCGGGAGGACCAGTCCCGGCAGTTTGGGAAGGAGCAGACGCGGGCCCAGCTCGGATCTGTTGGGGGCTTTAGGGAGGTCGTCTAGAGACTGAAACCAGCAGGGTCTTGAAAGGCAACAGAGGGCCATTAGCGGTGCGTGGAGAGGCGGCTCCAGTCCATCGAAATAGCACCTAAATGTTATGAAGGAGAAAGGATTCCAGAAAACATGTGTGCCTGTGGTATGTGTGTTTGTGCTGTGTGTGCCTGTGGTGTGGGTGTGTTGTGCATGTGTGGTGTATGTGTGTGTGGTATGTCACAAATGTGTTCTGTGTGGTGGGTTGCGTGTGCATGTGTGGTGTGTGAGCGTGTGGATGGACGTGTCCGCACAGGTGTCTCGTGCGGGTCACCCACACGTCCCCTGGGCACGTGGTTTTTGTGGCAGCAGATCCCTCCCTGCTCCCGGACTCAGGAGGGGAACAGGATGCGAGATGGCCAAATGGGGGCCTTGGAAATCTCCTGCACTTGATAGTTGAGACCATGAGCGGGGAGAGGCCCCTCAGGGCTACATGGCCCTCAACCCCGCCTCTTACTCCACCTCGGCCTTGGTGGAATCTCCGGGGGAGGAGGCAGGCTCAGGGCGTTGATGTCCGACCTGACCTGGATGGAGCGTGCCAGCCTGGGCTCCCAGTGGGTGCATAATGACGTAGAACTTTGGGATCGACATCCTGCGTGAAGCAGGATGTTGAGGGCCAGGACCCACCGCGGGTTCACTGAAAGGCCACCTTGGGAGGTGTTTCGGTCAAATCTGAGGGCCACGTAGGTGGCCTGCAGCACCCCTAGGCTTTTTTCCCACCCTGTCTGCCAGGTGGCTGTGGGGGCCTCCGGGTGGGGCGGGGCGCGGGCCCGGCATTATGAGGCAGGCTGGACTCCATTGCTGCCATAGCAACCTTTTCTTGCTCCTCAGTTAGGCCTAAGACTACGGCTTTCTATCGTGCCGGGAGCGTGACCAGGAATGTAGTGGAGCGGTTTCTGTCTCCCGTGGGATACGTGTCTCCTTCTTGTCTTGTGACCTGAGAAATCGGAAGCGTAACCTCTGCGCCTCCCAAGCAGGGCACAGAACAAAACAGAGATTCGGGGCACTATCAGGACAGGTGTCGAGGTTAAGAAGGTCACGTTTGCCAGGCTGTGATAGGAACAAGAAGGTGCGCCCAGGGCGCCCTGTTCCAGGGAGCTTGGCGTCGTGTGGCGTGGCAGCTTCCATCATACCGACAGCCCTGCAGGCGGCAGGGACTGCGATGCCCACAGCCACACCGGGCCAGTGCGGCAGCCTCCGCGCAGAGCTCCCTCGAATTGGCCATGCTCGTGCTGGGGACGTGGAGATGACGGAGGCCTTGTGGAAGCAGCGCGGCACCAACACATCTCACCAAAACAGGGACTGAACCCTTAGGGATGACGGAACACGAACGTCAGGAACAGAGCTTGGGCTGAGAGGGGACCCAAGCCCCACCAAGTAGGCCCAGGAAGGAGACCATGCAGATCCCTTCCCTCTGCCTGAGACTTGAGGACCAGTCCCGGCAGTCTGGGAAGGAGTAGGGGCTGGCCCAGCTCAGATCTGTTGGGGGTGTTAGGGAGGTCGTCTAGAGACTGACACCAGCAGGATCTTGAAAGGCAAGAGAGGGCCATTAGTGGTAGGTGGAGAGACGGCTCCAGGCCAACGAAATAGCACAGAAAGACATGAAGGAGAAAGGAGTCCAGAAACATTGTGTGCCTGTTTTGTGTGTGCTTGTGGTGTGTGTGCCTGTGGTGTGGGTGTGTTGCGAGTGTGTGGTGTATGTGTGTGTGGTATGTCACAAATGTGTTCTGTGTGGTGGGTTGCGTGTGCATGTGTGGTGTGTCAGCGTGTGGATGGAGGTTTCCGCACGGGTGTCTCGTGCGGGCCACCCACACGTTACCTGGGTACTTGGTTTTTGGGGCAGCAGATCCCTCACTCCCCCCCGTCTCAGGAGGGGTACAGGATGTGAGATGGCCAAATGGGGGCCATGGAAAGTTCCTGCACTTGATAGTTGAGAACCTGAGCAGGGAGAGGCCCCTCAGGGCCACATGCCCCTCACCCCCGTCTCTTCCTCCACCTCGGCCTTGGTGGGATCTCCGAGGGAGGGGGCAGGCTCAAGGCAGTTGTTTCCGACCGGACTTGGAGGGAGCATGCCAGCCTGGGCTCCCAGTGGGTGCATCATCACGGGGAATTTTGGGATCGACATCCTGCGTGAAGCATGAAGTTGAAGGCCAGGACCTACCGCGGGTTCAAAGAAAGGCCACCATGGGAAGTGTTTCGGTCAAAGCTGAGGGCCACGTAGTTGGCCTGCAGCACCCTTAGGCTCTTTGACCACCCTGCCTGCCAGTTGGCTGCGGGGGCCCCCGGGTGGGGCTGGGGGCGGCCCCGGCTTTATGAGGCAGTCTGGACTCCATTGCTGCCATAGCCACGTTTTGTTGGTCCTCAGTTAGGCCCGAGCCTGCGGCTTTCTATCCTGCCCGGACTGTGACCAGGAAGGTAGTGGAGCGGTTTCTGTCTCCTGTGGAGGTAGGTGTCTCCTGCTTCTCCTGTGAGCGAAGAGCTCGGAAGCGTAATCTCTGCGCCTCCCAAGCAGGACAGAGAACAAAACAGAGATTCGGGGCACTGTCAGGACCGGTGTCGGGGTTCAGAAGGTTACGTTTCCCAGGCTGTGATAGGAACAGGGAGGTGCGCCCAGGGCACCCTGTTTCAGGGAGCTTGGCGTGGTGTGGCGTGGCGACGTCCATCCTTCCGAGAGCCCCGGCAGGCAGCAGGGACGGCGGTGTCCACAGTCACACTGGGCCAGTGCGGCAGCCTCTGCGCAGAGCTCCCTCGAGTCGGCCATGTTAGTGGTGGGGACACGGAGATGACGGCGGCCTTGTGTTAGCAGCACGGCACCAACACATCTCACCAAAACAGGGACTGAACCCTTAGGGATGACGGAACACGAACGTCAGGAACCGAGCATGGACTGAGAGGGGACCGAGGTCCACCAAGTGTGCCTAGAATGGAGACCACGGTCTGACTTCCCTCGGCCAGAGTCTGGAGGAACAGTCCCGGCAATTTTGGAAACAGTAGACGCGGGCCCAGCTCGGATCTGCTGGGGGTGTTAGGAAGGTCGAATAGGGACTGACACCAGCAGGGGCTTGAAAGGCAAGAGAGGGTTATTAGCGGGGGGTTGGGAGGCGGCTCAGGGCAAGGAAATAGCAAAGAAAGGTCATGAAGGAGAAAGGAGTCCAGAAACCCTGTGTGCCTGTGGTGTGGGTGTGTTGGTCGTGTGTGGAGTATGTGTGTGTGGTATGTCACAAATGTGTTCTGTGCGGTTGGTTGCGTGTGCATGTGTGGTGTGTGAGCGTCTGGATGGACGTGTCCGCACACATGTCTCGTGCTGGCCCCCGGCCCCCTCATGTGCCCTGGGCAAATGGATTCGAGGGCAGCACATCCCTCACTGCCGCCCTACTCAGGAGGGGAACCGGATGTGTTATGGCCAAATGGGGGCCTTGGAAAGCTCCTGCACTTGATAGTTGAGACCCTGAGCCGGGAGAGTTCTCTCAGGGCCACATGCACCTCACCCCCGCCTCTTCCTCCACCTCGGCCTTGGGAGTACCTCCGAGGGAGGGGGCAGGCTAGGGCTGTGATGTCCGACTGGACTTGGAGGGAGCGTGCCAGCCTCGGCTCCCAGTGGGTGCATCATCACGGGGAACTTTGGGATCCACATCCTGCGTGAAGCAGGAAGTTGAAGGCCAGGACCTACCGCGGGTTCAAAGAAAGGCCACCTTCTGAGGTGTTGCGGTCAAAGCTGAGAGCCACGTAGGTGGCCTGCAGCACCCCTAGCTCTTTGCCCACACTGCCCGCTAGTTGGCTGCGGGGTCCCCCGGGTGGAGGGGCGCGGCCCCGGCTTTATGAGGTGCGCTGGACTCCATTGCTGCCATAGCAACTGGTTTTGTTGCTCCTCAGTTAGGGCCGAACCTGCGGCTTTCTATCCCGTCTGCAGTGTGACCAGGAAAGTAGTGGAGCGGTTTCTGTCACCCGTGGTAGTAGGTGTCTCTTTCTTCTCCTGTGACCGGAGAACACGTAAGCGTAAATTCTGCGCATCCAAAGCAGGACAACGAGAAAATCAGAGATTCGGAGCACTGTCAGGATCGGTGTAGGGGTTCAGAAGGTCAGTTTCCCAGGCTGTGATAGGAACAGCCAGGTGCCCCCAGGGCGCCCTGTTCCAGGGAGCGTGGCGTGGTGTGGCGTGGCAGCTCCATCATTCCGAAGGCCCCGGCAGGCGGCAGGGTCTGCGGTGTCCACAGCCACACAGGACCAGTGCAGCAGCCTCCGCGCAGAGCTCCCTTGAGTCGGCCATGCTCGTGGTGGGGACGTGGAGGTGACGTTGGCCATGTGGGAGCAGCGCGGGATCAACACCTCTCACCAAAATAAGGACTGAACCCTTAGGGATGACGGAACACGAACGTCAGGAACCGAGCTTGGTCTGAGAGGGGACCCAGGCCCCAGCAAGTGGGCTCAGGAGGGAGACCATGGGGCTCACTTCCCTCTACCTGAGCCTTGAGGACCAGTCCCGACAGTTTGGAAATGAGTAGATGCGTGCCCAGCTCGGATCTGTTCGGGGTGTTAGGGAGGTCGTCTAGGGACTGACACCAGCAGGGGCTTGAAAGGCAAGAGAGGGCCATTAGCGGGTGCTGGAGAGGCGGCTCAGGGCAAGGAAATAGCACAGAAAGGTCATGAAGGATAAAGGAGTCCAGAAACCCTGTGTCTGTGGTGTGGGTGTGTTGTGCGTGTGTGGCGTATGTGTGTGTGGTATGTCACAAATGTGTTCTGTGCGGAGGGCTGCGTGTGAATGTGTGGTGTGTGAGCATGTGGAAGGAAGTGTCCGCACAGGTGTCTCGTGCGGGCCACCCACACGTGCCCTGGGCACGTGGTTTTGGGGGCAGCCGATCCCTCACTGCTCCCGGACTCAGGAGGGAAACAGGATGTGAGATGGCTAAATGGGGGCCCTGGAAATCCCCTGCACTTGATAGTTGAGACCCTGAGCTGGGAGATTTCCCTCAGGGCCACATGCCCCTCACCCCCGCCTCTTCCTCTACCTCGGCCTTGGTTGGACCTCCGAGGGTGGGGGCAGGCTAGGGCGGTGTGTGTGACCAGACCTGGAGGGAGTGTGCCAGCCTGGGCTCCCAGGGGGTGTATCATCACGAGGAACTTTTTGATCCACATCCTGCCTGAAGCAGGAAGTTGAGGGCCAGGACCCACCGCGGGTTCAATGAAAGGCCACCTTGGGAGGTGTTGCCGTCAAAGCTGAGGGCCACGTAGGTTGCCTGCAGCACCCCTAGGCTCTTTGTCTACCCTGCCCGCCAGTTGGCTGCGGCATCCTCCGAGTGGAGGGGAGCTGCCCCGGCTTTATGAGACGCGCTGAACTCCATTGCTGCCATAGCAATGGGTTTTGTACTCCTCAGTTAGGCCGAAGCCTGCGGCTCTCTATCCTGCAGGGAGTGTGGCCAGGAAGGTAGAGGAGCGGTATCTGTTTCCCGTGGAGGTAGGTGTCTCCTGCTTCTCCTGTGACTGGAGAGCTCGGAAGGATAAACTCTGCGAATCCCAAGCAGGACACAGTACAAAAAGTGATTCGGGGCGCTTTTAGGACCGGTGTCTGGGTTCAGAAGGTCACGTTTGCCAGGCTGTGATAGGAACAAGCAGGTGAGCCCAGGGCGCCCAGTTCCAGGGAGGTTGGCATGGTGTTGTCTGGCGACGTCCATCCTTCCGACGGCCCCGACAGTTGGCAGGGTCGGGGGTGTCCACAGCCACAACGGGCCTGTGCGGCAGCATCAGCACATAGCTCCCTCGAGTCGGCCATGCTCGTGGTGGGTACGTGGAGGTGACGTTGGCCTTGTGGGAGCAGGGCGGCACCAACACATCTCACCAAAACAGGGACTGAACCATTATGGATGACAGAACGCGAAATCAGGAACCGAGCTTGGGCTGAGAGTGCACCCAGGCTCCACCAAGTGGGACCAGGAGGAAGACCTTCGGGATCCCTTCCCTCAGCCAGAGTCTGGAGGTACAGTCCCCTCAGTTTGGGAAGGAGTATACGCAGGCCCAGCTCGGATCTGGTGGGGGTGTTAGGGAGGTCGTCTAGGGACTGACACCAGCAGGGGCTTGAAAGGCAAGAGAGGGCCATTAGCGGGGGGTGGAAAGGCGGCTCAGGGCAAGGAAATACCACAGAAAGGTCATGAAGGTGAAAGGAGTCCAGAAACCCTGTGTGCCTGTGGTGTGGGTGTGTTGGGCGTGTGTGGAGTATGTGTGTGTGGTAAGTCAGAAATGAGTTCTGTGCGGTGGGTTGCATGTGCATTTGTGAGCGTCTGGATGGACGTGTCTGCACAGGTGTCTCATGCCTCCCTCGGCCCACTCACGTGCCCTTTGTAAATATTCGAGGGCAACCCATCCCTCACTGCCCCACGACTCAGGAGGGGAATAGGATGTGTTATCGCCAAATGGGGGCCTTGGAAAGCTCCTGCACTTGACAGTTGAGATCCTGAGCGGGGAGAGGCCTCTCAGGGCCACCTTCGTCCCCCTAGGCCTTGGTGGGACCACCGAGGGTGGGGGCAGGCTAGGGCGGTGTGTGTGACCAGACCTCGAGGGAGCATGCCAGCCTCGGCTCCCAGTGGGTGCATCATCACGGGGAACTTTGGGATCCACTTCCTGCGTTTAGCAGGAAGTTGAGGGCCAGGACCTACCACGGGTTCAAAGAAAAGCCACCTTGGTAGGTGTTGCGGTCAAATCTGAGGGCCACGTAGGTGGCCTTCAGCACCCCCAGACATTTTGCCCACACTGCCCGCTAGTTGGCTGCGGGGGCCCCCGGGTGGAGGGGGCGGCCCCGGCTTTATGAGGCGCGCTGGACTCCATTGCTGCCATAGCAACTGGTTTTGTTGCTCCTCAGTTAGGTCAGAGTCTGCCGCTTTCTATCCCGTCTGGAGTGTGACCAGGAAGATAGTGGAGCTCTTTCTCTCTCCCGTGGAGGTAGGTGTCTCTTTCTTCCCCTGTGACCGGAGAACTCCGAAACAAAACCTCTGCGCATCCCAAGCAGGACACAGCGCCAAACAGAGATTTGGAGCACCAGCAGGATCGGTGTCGGGGTTCAGAAGGTAACGTTTGCCAGGCTGTGATAGGAACAGGCAGGTGCGGCCAGGGCGCTCTGTTCCAGGGAGCTAGGTGTGGTGTGGCGTGGCGGCTTCCATCATTCCAACGGCCCTGACTGGCGGCAGGGTCTGCGGTGTCCACAGCCACAACGGACCAGTGCAGCAGCCTCCGCGCAGAGCTCCCTCGAGTCGGCCATGCTCGTGGTGGGGACGTGGAGGTGACGTTGGCCTTGTGGGAGCAGCGCGGCAGCAACACATCTCACCAAAACAGGGACTGAACCCTTAGGGATGACGGAACACGATCGTCAGGAACCGAGCTTGGGCTGAGAGGGGACCCAGGCCCCAAAAATTGGGCCCAGGAAGGAGACCATGGGGCTCCCTTCCCTCTACCTGAGTCCTGAGGACCAGTCCCGGCAGTTTGGGAAGGACTAGACGCGGACCAATCTCGGATCTGGTGGGGGTGTTAGGGAGGTCGTCTAGAGACTGTCACCAGCAGGGTCTTGAAAGGCAAGTGGGCCATTATCGGTGCGTGGAGAGGCGACTCCAGGCCAACGAAATAGCACAGGAATGTCATGAAGGAGAAAGGAGTCCAGAAACCCAGTGCGCCAGAGGTGTGTGTGCTTGTGGGATGTGTGCCTGTGATGTGGGGGTGTTGCGCGTGGGTGGTGTATGTGTGTGTGGTATGTAACAAATGTGTTCTGTTTGGTGGGTTGCGTGTGCATGTGTGGGGTGTGTGCGTTTGGATGGACGTGTCCACACAGGTATCTCATGCGGGCCACCCACACGTGCCCTGGGAACATGGTTTCGGGGGCAGCATATCCCTCACTGCCCCCCGACTCAGAAGGGGATCAGGTTGTGTGATGGCCAAATGGAGGCCTTGGAAATCTCCTGCACTTGATAGTTGAGACCCTGATCGGGGACAGACCCATCAGGGCCACATGCCCCTCTCCCTCGCCTCTTCCTCCACCTCGGCCTTGGTGGGACCTCTGAGGAAGGGGGCAGGCTCAGGGCGGTGGTGTCCGACCTGACCTGGAGGGAGCGTGCAAGCCTGGGGTCCCAAGGGTTGTATCATCACGGGGAACGTTGGGATCGACATCCTGCGTGAAGCAGGATGTTGAGGGCCAGGACCCACCGCGGTTTCAATGAAAGGCCACCTTGGGAGGTGTTTTGGTCAAAGCTGAGGTCCACGTAGGTGGCCTGCAGCGCCCTTAGGCTCTTTGCCCACCCTGCCTGCCAGTTGGCTGCGGGGGCCCCCGGTGGGGCGGGTGGCGGCCCCGCCTTTATGAGGCAAGCTGGACCCCATTCCTACCATAGCAACGTTTTCTTGCTCCTCAGTAAGGCCCAAGCCTTTGGCTTTCTATCCTGCCTGGAGTGTGACCAGGAATGTAGTGGAGCGGTTTCTGTCTCCCGTGCAGTACGTGTCTCCTTCTTCTCCTATGACTGGAGAACTCGGAAGCGTAACCTCTGCGCAACCCAAGAAGGACACAGAACAAAACAGAGATTCGGGGCACTGTCAGGTACGGTTTTGGGGTTCAGAATGTAACGTTTGCCAGGCTGTGATAGGAACAGGGAGGTGCGCCAAAGACACCCTGTTCCAGGAAGCTTGGCGTCGTGTGGCGTGGCAGCTTCCATCTCTCCGACCGCCCCCGCAGGCGGCAGAGTCTGCTGTGTCCACAGCGACCCCGGGCCAGAGAGGCAACCTCCGCGCAGAGCTGCCTCGAGTCGGCCATGCTCGTGGTGGGGACGTGGAGGTGACGGTGGCCTTGTGGGAGCAGCGCGGGACCAACACATCTCATATAAACGGGGACTGAACCCTTAGGGATGACGGAACACGAACGTTAGGAATGCTCTTGGGGTGAGAGGGGACCCAGGCCCCACCCAGTGGGCCCAGAAGGGAGTGGTCTCCTTTCCCTCGGCCAGAGTCTGGAGGACCAGTCCCGGCAGATTGGGAAGGCGTATACGCGGGTCCAGCTCGGATCTGGTGGGGGTTTTAGGGAGGTCGTCTAGAGACTGACACCAGCAGGGTCTTGAAAGGCAACAGAAGGCCATTAGCGGTGAGTGGAGAGGCGGCTACGGGCCAACGAAATAGCACAGAAAGGTTATTAAGGAGAAAGTATTCCGGAAAACCTGTGTGCCTGTGGTGTGTGTGCTTTTGTTGTGTGTGCCTGAGGTGTGGGTGTGTTGCACGTTTGGGGTGTATGTGTGTGGTATGTCCGAAATGTCTTCTGTGCGATGGGTTGCATGTGCATGTGTGGTGTGTGAGCTTCTGGATCGACGTGTCCACACAGGTGTCTCGTGCCGACGCCCGGCCCCCTCATGTGCCCTGGGCACATAGATTCGGGGTCAGAAGATCCCTCACTGCCCCCCGACTCAGAAGGGGAACAGGATGTGAGATGGCCAGATGGAGGCCTTGGAAAGCTCCTGCACTTGATAGATGAGATCCTGAGCGGGGATTGGACCTCTCAGGGCCACATCCCCTCACACCCGCCTCTTCCTCCAACTCGGCCTTGGTGGTACCTCCGAGGGTGGGGGCAGGCTAAGGGCGGTGGTGTCCGTCCTGAACTGGAGGGAGCGTGCCAGCCTCGGGCTCCCAGTGGGTGCATCGTCACGGGGAACTTTGGGATCAACATCTTGCATGAAAAAGGAAGTTGAGGGCCAGGACCCACTGCGGGTTCACTGAAAGTCCACCTTGGTAGGTATTGTGGTCAAAGCTGAGGGCCACGTAGGTGGCCTGCAGCACCCTTAAGCTCTTTACCCACCCTGCCTTCCAGTTGGCTACGGGGCCTTGGTTGGGGTCGGGGGGTGGCCCAGGCTTAGGAGGCATGCTGGACTCCATTGCTGCGATAGCAACGGTTTTCTTTCTTCCTCAGTTAGGCCCAAGCCTACGGCATTCTATCCTGCCTGGAGAGTGAGCAGGAAGGTAGTGGAGCGGTTTCTTTCTCCCGTGGTGGTAGGTGTCTCCTTCTTCTCCTGTGACCAGAGAACTCAGAAGCGTAACCTCTGCGCATCCCAAGCAGACACAGAACAAATCAGTGATGCGGGACGCTGTCAGGACTGCTGACGGGGTTCAGAATGTCACGTTTACCAGGCTGTGATAGGAACACGCAGGTGTGCCCAGGGCGCCCTGTTCCAGGGAGCTTGGCGTGGTGTGACGTGGCGGCATCCATCCTTCCGAAGGCCCTGGCAAGCGGCAGTGTCGACGGTGTACACAGCCACACCGGGTCAGGGCGGCAGCCTCCGCGCAGATCTCCCTCGAGTCGGCCATGTTCGTGGTGGGGACGAGGAGTTGACGGTGGCCTTGTGGGAGCAGCACGGTACCAACACATCTCACCAAAACAGGGACTGAACCCTTAGGGATGACGGAACACGAAGATCAGGAACCGAGCTTGCGCTGAGAGGGGACCCAGGCCCCACCAAGTTGGCCCAGAAGGAAGTGGTCTCCCTTCCCTCGGCCTGAGTCTGGAGGACCAGTCCAGGCAGTTTGGGAAGGAGCAGACGAGGGCCCAGCTCGGATCTGGTGGGGATGTTAGGGAGGTCTTCTAGAGACTGACACCAGCAGGGTCTTGAAAGGCAACAGAGGGCCATTAGCGGTGGGTGGAGAGGCGGCTCTAGGCCAACGAAATAGCACAGAAAGGTCATGAAGGAGAAAGGCGTCCAGAAGCGCTGTGTGCCTGTGGTGTGTGTCCTTGTGGTGTGTGTGCCTGTGGTGTGGTTGTGTTGCGAGTGTGTGGTGTATGTGTGTGGGGTATGTCACAAATGTGTTCTCTGTGGTGCGTTCCGTGTGCATGTGTGGTGTGTGAGCGTGTAGATGGACATGTCCGCACAGGTGTCTCGTGAGGGCTACCCACACGTGCCCCGGGCATGTCGTTTTTGAGGCAGCAGATCCCTCACTGCCCCCCGACTCAGGAGGGGAATAGGATGTGAGTGGCCAAATGGGGGCCTTGAAAGTTCCTGCACTTGATAGTTGAGAACGTGAGCGGGGAGAGGCCTCACATATCCACATGCCTCTCACCCCTGCCTCTTCCTCCACCTCGGCCTTGGTGGGACCTCCGAGGGTGGGGGCAGGCTCGGGGCGGTGGTGTCCGACCTGACTTGGATGGAGCGTGCCAGCCTGGGCTCCCAGTGGGTGCATCATCACGGGGAACTTTAGGATCGACATTCCTTGTGAAGCAGGAAGTCGAGGGCCAGGACCCAATGCGGGTTCAATGAAAGGCCACCTTGGGAGGTGTTTCGGTCAAAGCTGAGGGCCACGTAAGGGGCCTGCTGCACCTTTAGGCGCTTTGCCCACCCTGCCTGCCAGTTGGCTGCGGGGGACGCCGGGTGGGGCGGGAGGCGACTCAGACTTTATGAGGCACGCTGGATTCCATTGCTGCCATAACAACGTTTTGTTGCTCCTCAGTTAGGACCAACCTTGAGGCTTTCTATCCTGCCTGGAGTGTAACCAGGAAGGTAGTGGACAGGTTTCTGTCTCCCGTGGTGGTAGGTGTCTCCTTCTTCTCCTGTGACCAGAGAACTCAGAAGCGGATCCTCTGCGCATCCTAAGCCGGACACAGAACAAAACAGAGTTTCGGGGCACTGTCAGGTCCGGTTTCGGGGTTCAGAAGGTCACGTTTCCCAGGCTGTGATAGGAACAGGGAGGTGCGTCCAGGACGCCCTGTTCCAGGGCGTTTGGCGTCGTGTGGCGTGGCGGCTTCCATCATTCCGACGACCCCTGCAGGTGGCCAGGTCTGCGGTGTCCACAGCGACCCCGGTCCAGTGCGCAGCCTCCACCCAGAGCTCCCTCGAGTCGGCCATGCTTGTGGTGGGGACTTTGAGGTGACGGTGGCCTTATGGGAGAAGCGGGGGACCAACACATCTCACCAAAACAGGGACTGAACCCTTAGGGATGACGGAACACGAACGTTAGGAACCGAGCTTGGGCTGAGAGGGGACCCAGGCCCCACCAATTGGGCCCAGGAGGGAGTCCATGGGGCTCCCTTCCCTCGGCCAGAGTCTGGAGGACCAGTCCCGGCAGTTTGGAAGGAGTAGACGCGGGCCCAGCACGGATCTGGTGGGGGTGTTAGGGAGTTCGTCTAGAGACTGTCACCAGCAAGGTCTTGAAAGGCAAGAGAGGGCCATTAACGGTGGGTGGAGAGGCGTCTCAGGGCAAGGAAATAGCACAGAAAGGTCATGAAGGAGAAAGGAGTCCAGAAACTGTGTGTGCCTGTGGTGTGTGTGCTTCTGGCGTGTGAGCCTGTAGTGTGGGTGTGTTGCGCGTGTGTGGTGTATGTGTGTGTGGTATGTCACAAATGTGTTCTGTGTGGTGGGTTACGTGTGCATGTGTGGTGTGTGAGCGTGTGGATGGACGTGTCCGCACAGGTGTCTCATGCGGGCCACCCACACTTGCCCTGGGAACGTGGTTTCGGAGGCAGCAGATCCCTCTCTGCCCCCCGACTCAGAAGGGGATCAGGATGTGGGATGGCCAAATAGGGGCCTTGGAAATCTCCTGCACTTGATAGTTGAGACCCTGAGCCGGGAGAGTCCTCTCAGGGCCACATAACGCTCACCCCCGCCTGTTCCTCCACCTCGGCCTTGGTTGGACCTCCGAGGGAGGGCGCAGGCTAGGGCGGTGGTGTCTGACCTGACCTGGAGGGAGTGTGTCAGCCTGGGCTCCCAGGGAGTGTATCATAATGGGGAACTTTGGGATCGACATCCTACATGAAGCAGGAAGTTGAGGGCCAGGACCCACCGCGGGTTCATTGAAAGGCCACCTTGGGAGGTGTTTCAGTAAAGCTGAGGGCCACGTAGGGTGCCTGCAGCACCCTTAGGCTCTTTGCCCACCTTGCCCATCAGTTGGCTGCGTTGGCCCCCGGTTGGAGGTGGTGCGGACCCGGCTTTATGAGGCAGGCTGGACTCCACTGTTGCCATAGCAATGGGTATTGTTGCTCCGAAGTTAGGCGCACGCCTGAGGCATTCAATCCTGCCTGGAGTGTGACCAGGAAGGTAGTGGAGCGGTATCTGTTTCCCGTGGAGGTAGGTGTCTCCTGCTTCACCTGTGACTGGAGAGCTCGGAAGCATAAACTCTGCGCATCCCAAGCAGGACACAGAACAAAACAGTGTTTCGGGGCACTGTTAGGACCGGTGTCGGGGTTCTGAAGTTCACGGTGCCAGGCTGTGATAGGAACAAGGAAGTGCTCCCAGGTCGCCCTGTTCCAGGGAGCTTGGCGTGGTGTGGCGTGGCTACGTCCACCTTTCCGACGGACCTGGCAGGCGGCAGGGTCGGCGGTGTCCACAGCCACACCGGGCCAGTGCGGGAACCTCCGCGCAGAGCTCCCTCGAGTCGGCCATGCTCGTGGTGGGGTCGTGGAGGTGACGGTGGCCTTGTGGGAGAAGCGCGGCACCAACACATGTCACCAAAACAGGGACTGAACCCTTAGGGATGACGGAACACGAACGTCAGGAACCGAGCTTGGGCTGAGAGGGGCCAAGGCCCCACCAAGTGGGCCCAGGAGGGAGACCATGGGGCTCCCTTCCCTCGGCCTGAGTCTGGAGGACCAGTCACGACAGTTTGGGAAGAGTAGACGCGGGCCCATCTCGGATTAGGTGGGGGTGTTAGGGAGGTGGTCTAGAGACTGACACCAGCGGGGCTTGAAAAGGCAAGAGAGGGCCATTAGCGGGGTGTGGAGAGGCGGCTCCAGGTCAAGAAAATAGCACAAAAAGGTCATGAAGGAGAAAGGAGTCCAGAAAACCTGTGTGACTGTGGTGTGGGTGTGTTGGGCGTGTGTGGCATATGTGTGTGTGGTATGTCACAAATGTGTTATGTGCAGTGGGTTCCCTGTGAATGTGTAGTGTGTGTGCGTTTGGATGGACGTGTCCGCACAAATGTCTCGTGCGGGCCACCCACTCTTGACCTGGGTACTTGGTTTCAGGGGCAGCAGATCCCCCACTGCCCCCCGACTCAGGAGGGGAACAGGATGTGAAATGGCCAAATGGGGGCCTTGGAAAATTCCTGCACTTGGTAGTTGAGAACCTGAGCAGGGAGAGGCCCCTCAGGGCCACATGCCCCTCACCCCCGTCTCTTCCTCCACCTCGGCCTTGGTGGGACCTCCGAGGGAGGGGGCAGGCAAGGGCGGTGGTGTCCGACCTGACCTGGAGGGAGCATACCAGCCTCGGCTCCCGGTGGGTGCATCATCACGGGGAACTTTGGGATCCACTTCCTGCGTTTAGCAGGAAGTTGAGGGCCAGGACCTACCACGGGTTCAAAGAAAAGCCACCTTGGTAGGTCTTGCGGTCAAATCTGAGGGCCACGTAGGTGGTCTGCAGCACCCCTAGACATTTTGTCCACACTGCCCGCTAGTTGGCTGCGGGGGCCCCCGGTGGAGGGGGCGGCCCCGGCTTTATGAGGCGCGCTGGACTCCATTGCTGCCATAGCAACTGGTTTTCTTGCTCCTCAGTTAGGTCAGAGTCTGCCGCTTTCTATCCCGTCTGGAGTGTGACCAGGAAGATAGTGGAGCTCTTTCTCTCTCCCGTGGAGGTAGGTGTCTCTTTCTTCCCCTGTGACCGGAGAACTCCGAAACAAAACCTCTGCGCATCCCAAGCAGGACACAGCGCCAAACAGAGATTTGGAGCACTATCCGGATCGGTGTCGGGGTTCAGGCTGGTATAGGAACAGGCAGGTGCGCCCAGGGCGCACTGTTCCAGGGAGCTAGGCGTGTGTGGCGTGGCGGCTTCCATCATTCCAACGGCCCTGACAGGCGGCAGGGTCTGCGGTGTCCACAGCCACAACGACCAGTGCGGCAGCCTCCGCGCAGAGCTCCCTCGAGTTGGCCATGCTCATGGTGGGGACGTGGAGGTGACGTTGGCCTTGTGGGAGCAGCGCGGCACCAACACATCTCACCAAAACAGGGAGTGAACCCTTAGGGATGACGGAACACGATCGTCAGGAACCGAGCTTGGGCTGAGAGGGGACCCAGGCCCCATAAATTGGGCCCAGGAAGGAGACAATGGGGCTCCCTTCCCTCTACCTGAGTCTTGAGGACCAGTCCCGGCAGTTTGGGAAGGCCTAGACGCGGACCCAGCTCAGATCTGGTGGGGGTGTTAGGGAGGTCGTCTAGAGACTGTCACCAGCAGGGTCTTGAAAGGCAAGTGGGCCATTAGCGGTGCGTGGAGAGGCGGCTCCAGGCCAACGAAATAGCACAGGAATGTCATGAAGGAGAAAGGAGTCCAGAAACCCAGTGTGCCTGAGGTGTGTGTGCTTGTGGGATGTGTGCCTGTGGTGTGGGGGTGTTGCGCGTGTGTGGTGTATGTCTGTGTGGTATGTAACAAATGTGTTCTGTTTGGTGGGTTGTGTGTGCATGTGTGGGGTGTGTGCGTTTGGATGGACGTGTCCACACAGGTGTCTCATGCGGGCCACCCACACGTGCCCTGGGAACGTGGTTTCGGGGGCAGCATATCCCTCACTGCCCCCCGACTCAGAAGGGGATCAGGGTGTGTGATGGCCAAATGGAGGCCTTGGAAATCTCCTGCACTTGATAGTTGAGACCCTGATCGGGAACAGACCCATCAGGGCCACATGCCCCTCTCCCTCGCCTCTTCCTCCACCTCGGCCTTGGTGGGACCTCTGAGGGAGGGGGCAGGCTCAGGGCGGTGGTGTCCGACCTGACCTGGAGGGAGCGTGCAAGCCTGGGCTCCCAGGGGTTGTATCATCACGGGGAACTTTGGGATCGACATCCTGCGTCAAGCAGGATGTTGAGGGCCAGGACCCACCGCGGTTTTCAATGAAAGGCCACCTTGGGAGGTGTTTCGGTCAAAGCTGAGGGCCACGTAAGTGGCCTACAGCACCCTTAGGCTCTTTGCCCACCCTGCCCGCAAGTCGTCTGCGTGGGCTTCCGGGTTGAGGAGGTAGGCCCCGGCTTTTTGAGGCTAGCTGTACTCCATTGCTGCCATAGCAACTGGTTTTGTTGATCCTCAGTTAGCCCCATGCCAGGGGCTTTCTATCCTGCCTGGAGTGTGACCAGGAAGGTATTGGAGCGGTTTCTGTCTCCCGTGAGGTACGTGTCTCCTGCTTCTCCTGTGACCAGAGAACTCAGAAACGTGACCTGAGCGCATCCCAAGCAGGACACAGAAGAAAACAGAGATTCGGGGTGCTGTCAGAACCGGTGTCGGGGTTCAGAAGGTCTCGTTTGCCAGGCTGTGATAAGAACAAGCAGGTGCGCCCAAGGCGCCCTGTTCCAGGGAGCTTGGCGTCGTGTGGCATGGCGACGTCCATCCTTCAGACGGCCCCGGCAGGCAGCAGGTTCGGGGGTGTCCAAGCCACACCGGGCCAGTGCGGCAGCATCCGCGCATGGCTCCGTCGAGTCGGACATTCTCGTTGTGGGGACGTGGAGGTGACGGTGGCCTTGTGGGAGCAGCGCGGCACCAACATATGTCACCAAAACAGGGACTGAACCCTTAGGGATGACAGAACACGAATGTCACTATCCGAGCTTGGGTTGAGAGGGGACCCAGACCCCAACAAGTGGGCCAAGGAGGGAGACCATGTGGCTCCCCTCACTCGGCCAGAGTCTGGAGGACCAGTCCCGGCAGTTTGGGAAGGAGTAGACGCGGGGCCAGCTAGGATCTGGAGGGGTGTTAGGGATGTCGTCTAGAGAATGACACCAGCAGGGGCTCGAAAGGCAAGAGAGGTCCATTAGCGGGGGGTGGAGAGGCTGCTCAGGGCAAGGAAATAGCACAGAAAGATCATGAAGGATAAAGGAGTCCAGAAACCCTGTGTGCCTGTGGTGTGGGAGTGTTGGGCGTGTGTGGCCTATGTGTGTGTGGTATGTCACAAATGTGTTCTGTGCCGTGGGTGGCGTGTGCATGTGTGGTGTGTGAGCGGCTGGAAGGACGTGTCTGCACAGGTGTCTCGTGCCGACCCCCGGTCCCCTCACGTGCCCTGGGCCCATGGATTCGGGGGCAGCAGATCCCTCACTGCCCCCCACTCAGGAGGGGAACAGGATGTGAGATGGCCAG
Source organism: Paguma larvata (assembly GCA_030068075.1). Taxonomy (NCBI): domain Eukaryota; kingdom Metazoa; phylum Chordata; class Mammalia; order Carnivora; family Viverridae; genus Paguma; species Paguma larvata. The sequence goes on from JAINVK010000759.1 coordinate 69,154, forward strand.
ATGGAGGCCTTGGAGATCTCCTGCACTTAATAGACGAGATCCTGAGTGGGGATAGGCCTCTCAGGGCCACATGCCCCTCACCCCCGCCTCTTCCTCCACCTCGGCCTTGGTGATACCTTTGAGGGAGGGGGCAGGCTAGGGCGGTGGTGTCCGTCCTGATCTGGAGGGAGCGTGCCAGCCGGGGCTCCCAGTGGGTGCATCATCACGGGGAACTTTAGGATCGACATCCTGCATGAAGCAGGAAGTTGAGGGCCAGGACCCACCGCGGGGTCACTGAAAGGCCACCTTCGGAGCTGTTGCGGTCAAAGCTGAGGGCCACGTACGTGGCCTGCAGCACCCTTAGGCTCTTTACCAACCCTACTTGCCAGTTGGCTGCGGAGGCCCCCGGGTGTGGCGGGAGGCGGCCCCGGCTTTATGAGACACGCTGGACTCCATTGCTGCCATAGCAACGTTTTGTTGCTCCTCAGTTAGTCCCAAGCCTGCGCCATTCTATCATGCCTGGAGTGTGACCAGGAAGGTAGAGGAGCGGTTTCTGTCCCCGAGGTGGTAGTTGTCTCCTTCTTCTCCTGTGACCAGAGAACTCAGAAGCGTAACCCTGCGCATCCCAACAGGACACAGAAAAATCAGTGATACGGGGGCGCTATCAGGACTGGGTGACGTGGTTCAGAAGGTCACGTTGCCAGGCTGTGATAGGAACACGCAGGTGTGCCCAGGGCGCCCTGTTCCATGGAGCTTGCGTCGTGTGGCGTGGCGACTTACATCATTCCGATGGCCCCCGCAGGCGGCAGGGTCTGCGGTGTCCACGGGCGAGCCCGGGCCAGTTCGGCAGCCTCCACGCAGAGCTCCCTCGAGTCGGCCATGCTCGTGTTGGGGGACGTGGAGGTGACGTTGGCCTTGTGGGAGCTGCTCGGACCAACACATCTGCACCAAAACAGGGAGTGAACCCTTAGGGTTACTGGAACACGAACGTCAGGAACCGAGCTTGGGCTGAGAGGGGACCCTGGCCCCACCAAGTGGGCCCAGGAGGGAGACCATGGGGCTTCCTTCCCTTCGGCATGAGTCTGGAGGACCAGTCCCGACAGTTGGGGAAGAAGTTCATGCGGGCCCAGCTTCAGAATGGTGGGGTGTTAGGGATGTCGTCAGGGATGTCTCAGAGGGAGTGAAAGCAAGAGGAGGGGCCATTACCGGGGGTTAGAGAGGAGGCTCAGGGCAAGGAAATAGCACAGAAAGCTCATGAAGATAAACGAGTCCAGAAACCCTGTGTGACTGTGTGTGGGTGTGTTTTGCGTGTGTGGCCTAATGTGTGTGTGCTATGTCACAATGTGTTCTGTGCGGTGGGTTTGTGTGCATGTGAGGTGTGTGTGCGTGTGGATGACATGTCCGCACAGGTGTCTCGTGCGGGCCACCCACACGTGCCCTGGGGCAAGTGGTTTTTTGGGGCAGAAGATCGCTCACTGCTCCCCGGACCTCAGGAGGGGAACAGGATGGGAGACGGCCAAATGGGTGCCTTGGAAAATTCCTGCACCTGATAGTTGAGACCCTGAGCGGGGAGAAGCCCCACATGGCCACATGCCCCTCACCCCCCGCTCTTCCTCCACCTCAGCCTTGGTGGGATCTCCGAGGGAGGGGGCAGGCTCAAGGCAGTTGTTTCCGACCGGACTTTGGAGGGAGCATGCAGGCCTGGGCTCCAGTGGGTGCATCATCACGGGGAATTTGGGATCGACATCCTGCGTGAAGCATGAAGTTGAAGGCCAGGACCTACCGCGGGTTCAAAGAAAGGCACCATGGGAGGTGTTCGGTCAAAGCTGAGGGATCACGTAGGTGGCCTGCAGCACCCTTAGGCTCTTTGACCACCCTGCTTGCCAGTTGGCTGCTGGGGGCCCCCGGTGGGGCTGGGCGCAGCCCCCCAGCTTTATGAGGCAGGCTGGACTCCATTGCTGCCATAGCAACGTTTTGTTGGTCCTCAGTTAGGCCCGAGCCTGCGGTTTCTATCCTTCGTCGGACTGTGACCAGGAAGGTAAGTGGAGCGGTTTCTGTCTCCTGTGGAGGTAGGTGTCTCTGCTTCTCCCTGTGAGCGAGAGCTCGGAAGCGTAATCTCTGCGCCTCCCAAGCCGGACACAGAACAAAACAGAGATTCCGGGGCACACTGTCAGGACCGGTGTCGGGTTCAGAAGGTTACGTTTGCCAGGCTGTGATAGGAACAAGAAGGTGCGCCCAGGGCGCCCTGTTCCAGGGAGCTTGGCGTGGTGTGGCGTGGCGACGTCCTTCCTTCCGACGGCCCCCAGCAGGCGGCAGTGATGAGGTGTCCAACAATCCACACCGGGCCAGTGCTGCAGCCCTCCACGCAGAGCTCCCCTCGAGTCGGCCATGCTTGTGGTGGGGACGTGGAGATGACGGTGGCCTTGTGGGAGAGCGCGGCACCAACACATCTCACCAAAACAGGGACTGAACCCTTAGGGATGACGGAACACGAACGTCAGGAACCGAGCATGGACTGAGAGGGGACCCAGGCCCCACCAAGTGGGCCCAGGAGGGAGACCATGGAACACCCTTCCCTCGGCCTGAGTCTGGAGGACCAGTCCGACAGTTTGGGAAGGAGTAGATGCGGGCCCAGCTTGGATCCGGTGGGGGTGTTAGGGATGTCGTCTAGGGACGGACACCAGGAGGGGCTTGAAAGGCAAGAGAGGACCATTAGCGGGGGCTGAAGAGGCGTCTCAGGGCAAGGAAATAGCACAGAAAATTCATGAAGGATAAAGGAGTCCCAAACCCTGTGTGCCTGTGGTGTGGGAGTGTTGGGCGTGTGTGGCGTGTGTGTGTGTGTGTATGTCACAAATGTGTTCTGTGGGGTGGGTTGCTTGTGCATGTGTGGTGTGTGAGCGTCTGGATGGACGTGTCTGCAGAGGTGTCTCGTGCCGTCCCCCGGCCCCCTCACGTGCCCTGGGCACATGGATTCGGGGCAGCAGATCCCTCACTGTCCCCCGACTCAGGAGGGGAACAGGATGTGAGATGGTCAAATGGAGGTCTTGAAAGCTCCTACACTTGATTGTTGAGATCCTGAGCTGGGAGAGGCCCCTCAGGGCCACATGCCCCTCACACCCGCCTTTTCCTCCACCTCCCCTTGGTGGGACCTCCGAGGGAGGGGGCAGGCTAGGGCGGTGGTGTCCGACCTGACCTGGAGGGAGCGTTCCATCCTGGGCTCCCAGTGGGTGCATCATCACGGGGAACATTGGGCCGACATCCTGCGTGAAGCAGGAAGTTGAGGGCCAGGACCCACCGCGGGTTCACTGAAAGTCCACCTTGGGAGGTATTGTGGTCAAATCTGAGGGCCACGTAGGTGGCCTGCAGCAGCTAGGCTTTTCCCACCCTGCCTGCCAGCAGCTGGGGGCCCCCGGGTGGGGCGGGGGCGTCCCGGCTTTATGAGGCAGGCTGGACTCCATTGCTGCCATAGCAACGGTTTTGTTGCTCATCATTTAGTCCCAAGCCTGCGGCATTCTTTCCTGCCTCGAGTGTGACCAGGAAGGTAGTGGAGGGTTTTGACTCCCGCGGTGGTAGGTGTCTCCTTCTTCTCCTGTGACCAGAACTCGGAAGCGTAACCTCTGACCAATTCAAGCAGGACAGAGAACAAAACAGTTATTCCGGCGCTATCAGGACTGGTGTTAGGATTCAGAAGGTCACGTTTGCCAGGCTGTGATAGGAACACGCAGATGTGCCCAGGGCGCCCTGTTCCGGTAGCTTGGCGTGGAGTGACGAGGCGGCATCCATCCTTCAGAGGATCTGGCAGGCAGGCAGCAGTGTCGGCGGTGTCCACAGTCACACTGGGCCAGTGCGGCAGCCTCTGCGCAGAGCTCCCTCGAGTCGGCCATGTTAGTGGTGGGGACACGGAGATGACGGTGGCCTTGTGTTAGCAGCACGGCACCAACACATCTCACCAAAACAGGGACGAACCCTTAGGGATGAGGGAACACGAACGTCAGGAACCGAGCATGGACTGAGAGGGGACCGAGGTCCACCAAGTGTGCCTAGGCTGGAGGAACAGTCCCGGCAGTTTTGGAAACAGTAGACGCGGGCCCAGCTCGGATCTGCTGGGGGTGTTAGGAAGGTCGAATAGGGACTGACACCAGCAGGGCTTGAAAGGCAAGAGAGGGTTATTAGCGGGGGTGGGGAGGCGGTCAGGGCAAGGAAATAGCAAAGAAACGTCATGAAGGAGAAAGGAGTCCAGAAACCCTGTGTGCCTGTGGTGTGGGTGTGTTGGTCGTGTGTGGAGTATGTGTGTGTGGTATGTCACAAATGTGTTCTGTGCGGTTGGTTGCGTGTGCATGTCGGCCATGCTTGTGGTGGGGACGTGGAGGTGACGTTGGCCTTGTGGGAGCAGGGCGGCACCAACACATCTCACCAAACAGGGACTGAACCCTTATGGATGACAGAACGCGAACATCAGGAACCGAGCTTGGGCTGAGATGCACCCAGGCTCCACCAAGTGGGCCCAGGAGGAAGACCTCGGATCCCTTCCCTCAGCTAGAGTCTGGAGGTACAGTCCCCTCAGTTTGGGAAGGAGTAGACGCAGGCCCAGCTCGGATCTGGGGGGTGTTAGGGAGGTCGTCTAGGGACTGACACCAGCAGGGGCTTGAAAGGCAAGAGAGGGCAATTAGCGGGGTGGAGCGCGGCTCAGGGCAAGGAAATAGCACAGAAAGGTCATGAAGGAGAAAGGAGTCCAGAAACCCTGTGTGCCTGTGGTGTGGGTGTGTTGGGCGTGTGTGGAGTATGTGTGTGTGGTAAGTCAGAAATGATTCTGTGCGGTGGGTTGCATGTGCATTTGTGAGCGTCTGGATGGACGTGTCTGCACAGTGATCTCATGCCTCCCTCGGCCCCCTCACGTGCCCTGTGTAAATATTCGAGGGCAACCCATCCCTCACTGCCCCACGACTCAGGAGGGGAATAGGATGTGTTATCGCCAAATGGGGGCCTTGGAAAGCTCCTGCACTTGACAGTTGAGATCCTGAGCGGGGAGAGGCCTCTCAGGGCCACCTTCGTCCCCCTAGGCCTTGGTGGGACTTCCGAGAGGGGGGGCAGCTAGGGCGGTGTGTGTGACCAGACCTGGAGGGAGCATGCCAGCCTCGGCTCCCAGTGGTTCATCATCACGGGAACTTTGGGATCCACTTCCTGGAAGTTGAGGGCCAGGACCTACCACGGGTTCAAAGAAAAGCCACCTTGGTAGGTGTTGCGGTCAAATATGAGGGCCACGTAGGTGGCCTTCAGCACCCTAGACATTTTGCCCACACTGCCGCTAGTTGGCTGCGGGGCCCCAGGTGGAGGGGGCGGCCCCGGCTTTATGAGGCGCGCTGGACTCCATTGCTGCCATAGCAACTGGTTTTGTAGCTCCTCAGTTAGGTCAGAGTCTGCCGCTTTCTATCCCGTCTGGAGTGTGACCAGGAAGATAGTGGAGCTCTTTCTCTCTCCCATGGAGGTAGGTGTCTCTTTTTCCCTGTGACCGGAGAACTCCGAAACAAAACATCTGCGCATCCCAAGCAGGAAACAGCGCCAAACAGAGATTTGGAGCACTATCAGGATCGCTGTCAGGGTTCAGAAGGTCATGTTTGCCAGGCTGTGATAGGAACAGCAGGTGCGCCCAGGGCGCACTGTTCCAGGGAGCTAGGTGTGGTGTGCGTGGCGCTTCCATCATTCCAACGGACCTGACTGGGCAGGGTCTGCGTGTCCACAGCCACAACGGACCAGAGAGCAGCCTCCGCGCAGAGCTCCCTCGAGTCGGCCATGCTCGTGGTGGGGACATGGAGGTGACGTTGGCCTTGTGGGAGCAGCGCGGCAGCAACACTTCTCACCAAAACAGGGACTGAAGCCTTAGGGATGACGGAACACGATCGTCAGGAACCGAGCTGGGCTGAGAGGGGACCCAGCCCCAAAAATTGGCCAAGGAAGGAGACCATGGGTCCCTTCCCTCTACCTGAGTCCTGAGGACCAGTCCCTGGCAGTTTGGGAAGGACTAGACGCGGACCAAGCCCGGATCTGGTGGGGGTGTAGGGAGGTCATCTAGAGACTGTCAACCAGCAGGGTCTTGAAAGGCAAGTGGCCATTAGCGGTGCGTGGAGAGGCGACTCCAGGCCAACGAAATAGCACAGTATGTCATGTAAGAGAAAGGAGTCCAGAAACCCAGTGTGCCTGAGGTGTGTGTGCTTGTGGGATGTGTGCCTGTGATGTGGGGGTGTTGCGCGCGGGTGGTGTATGTGTGTGTGGTATGTAACAAATGTGTTCTTGTTTGTGGGTTGCGTGTGCATGTGTGGGGTGTGTGCGTTTGGATGGACGTGTCCACACAGATGTCTCATGCGGCCACCCACACGTGCCCTGGGAACGTGGTTTTCGGGGCAGCATATACCTCACTGCCCCCCGACTCAGAAGGGGATCAGGGTGTGTGATGGCCAAATGGAGGCCTTGGAAATCTCCTGCACTTGATAGTTGAGACCCTGATCGGGGACAGACCCATCAGGGCCACATGCCCCTCTCCCTGCCTCTCCCACCTCGGCCTTGGTGGGACCTCTGAGGGAGGGGGCAGGCTCTCAGGGCGGTGGTGTCCGACCTGACTGGAGGAGCGTGCAAGCCTGGGCTCCCAGGGGTTGTATCATCACGGGGAACTTTGGGATCGACATCCTGCGTCAAGCAGGATGTTGAGGCCAGGACCCACCGCGGTTTCAATGAAAGGCCACCTTGGGAGGTGTTTCGTCAAAGCTGAGGCCACGTAATGGCCTGCAGCACCTTAGCTCTTTGCCCACCCTGCCCGCCAGTCGGCTGCGTGGGCTTCCGGGTTGAGGGGGTAGGCCCCGGCTTTTTGAGGCACGCTGGACTCCATTCCTGCCATAGCAACGGGTTTTGTTGATCCTCAGTTAGGTCCATACCAGCGGCTCTCTATCCTGCCTGGAGTGTGACCAGGAAAGTATGGAGCGTTTCTGTCTCCCGTGAGGTACGTGTCTCCTGCTTCTCCTGTGACCAGAGAAATCAGAAGCGTGACCTGTGCGCATCCCAAGCGGGACACAGAACAAAACAGAGATTCGGGCGCTGTC
>JAINVK010000754.1:0-68274 GCA_030068075.1 Paguma larvata
ACATAAAATGAGCTCATGTGAACTTTCCTGTTCACTTCCCAGAAAAAAAAGATTTACTCTTGTCTCCTCCTGGCCTTATTTCAGCTGTAAACTCGTCCTTTGGCAGTCTTTGATGTAAATTTTTCTGCAATTTTGTTTGCTGATTAATTCGCTCGCATTTAATGTTTCATTCATTCATGCCACCATACATTCATTAATTCCACATTACCCCAGGAGACCATTATGCAGATAAGGACAATTACCTGATTTATCCCAGTGATCCAAGAACCAATACCTTTTACTTTCCTCTGCTTTGCTAACTCTGGAGGAAATTGAAACAAGTATCCTCCAAATGTGGTGAAGGCAAACGTTACATATTTGTCCTTCTTTCCTCTTAGTATCTGACTTTTTTCCGAAACGAGTTAGTGGTTTCAAGTGTAAAAAAGCACTGAATGCTTTACCTCACAACACCTTTTTTTATGTAATGCTTTTCATTCAAAAATGCTGTAGAATCCTAAACTCTAAAATACACACATGTCTGGAACTGAAATTCTATAGTTATGGAAGCGAACCCCTTAAGACCCCATGTTTCATTCTGCAGTACTGATTCTGCACCTGTGAGAACTAAGCAATTATTGAGGCTAACAGTTGGAACAACAAACACCTATTCTTGCTTTGACCATGAGGAGAATGATAGCGTGCTGATCTGGTAAAAACCACCGCGACAGGAAAAGCCGTGCAGATGTACTCATGTTCGGCCCTCCTCCCTGACTCACTGCCGCCTTGGGTATGTCTAGCTACTTTGACCATCATGTTACTCAAACGAAACTGCTGATCCAGGTATTTGCTGACCACCTCCCTCACAGAGGTATTGTGAGGCTCAGCTGTTAAGGTATTGTGAGGCAATCTAAAAACATAAGGTGCTGCCTAAGCGTTAATGGTACTGACTCAGTGAGGAAAGGGAGCACCCCCCCCCATTAAATCAGCGACATTGTTTCTTTCAGTCTTTTGTGGTCATTTCCTGAAGGGAAAAAAAGTACCTTTCCAGGGTGACCAGGTCTGAGCCTGCTCCAGGGAGGTATCTAAGGGGGATTGAATTTAAAGACCATAAAGCCCTGAATGGACTGTATTATTTTTTTCATTTGGGAATTCAGGGCGTTTCTAATTCATAGAATTTTCTTCAGAGCAGTTCATAGAAAAATTGATCAGGGGCGCCTGGGTGGCTCAGTCGGTTGAGCGTCCGACTTCGGCTCAGGTCATGATCTCGCGGTCTGTGAGTTCGAGCCCGCGTAGGGCTCTGTGCTGACAGCTCAGAGCCTGGAGCCTGCTTCACATTCTGTGTCTCCCTCTCTCTCTGCCCCTCCCCCACTCATGCTGTCTCTCTCTGTCTCAAAATTAAATAAACATCAAAAAAAAATTAAAAAAAAGAATTATTAAAATAAAAAGAAAAATTGATTAGAAAAAACAGAGTTCCTACACACACACATACGCACACACACACTCACGCACACACACGTACACACACACAGTTTCCCTTATTATTTCTGTCTTGTATTAGTGTGGTATGTTTGTCATATTTGATGAACCAATATTAAAACATCATTATTGACTAAAGTCTATAGAGTTTATTAGGGTTTACTCTTTGTGATGTACACTCTGTGGGTTTGAATTTTATTTTATTTTTTTAGTAAGCTAAAATGGGGAAGGGTGCAGTTGAAACCACACAAACAATATGTGAGAAAGAATGACAAATGGGACCACAGTTGGTTTTTACAATGGAGAATGCTTTACATCATTCACTTACAATATGCTAGAGAAGAGGGGGAAAGGCTGGAATAAGAATGCATATCATCCTAGTCAAGATGATTACAACAAAATATTGACAGAAATTTATAATGAAAGAATATTTTTCTGGGGAACCTGGAGTCACGCAAAATTTATTTCAATCAAATGGAGTAGAAGTCCTTAAAACTGTCCCCCTGAGGGATCAGTAAAAACCTAAGATTAAACTTGGGGTGCGCTTTGGAAAAGTATCAGGATCACAGAAAAAGGAATTTAAAGCAAAGAATATGGTAGGGTAATTTTGAGAGTAATTCATATCTTTCAAAAATAAGAGCTTGAAGACATTTGAATTATGACTTTATGAAGCCAAAAGAAATCTTGGAGAAAAGAAATGTTCATGCTGACTTTCTTATTTGGTTACCATTTTTCTTACAGACCAGCCTTAATCTGTCCAGCGCTGACCCTTCACCTACTTCCCTTTAAGAAAGATCAGCTTATGATTTACTATAACTATCGATGAAACACAGAGCACTGTGTTTTTGTGAGACTTCTCATTCCTTACTTAAGCTCAAGTAAGGAGTTTGCTTACAATTAAATAAAATTTAAAAAATGATCTTGAAGGCTGTAATAATGAGATCACATAAGAAAGAACAAATAGACAAAATACCAGGCTTCTTTGAGTCTGAAGCAGTCATCACCTGTAAGAAGCACTGTTATCTTATGCATCACTAAAGAAGAGAAAGCTTTCCTAATTATGATTTTAATAAGAATCTTAATTTGAAATGTGCAAATATGAAAAAACAATGTGCCTTAGAGTTGATGAAATACAGCTTATGGAGTAATCTGGAAGAGGAAGAACTTAATTCTTTCAGACTCTGTTTAGAAATGTATTCAATAGCAAGTAACCTATTAAAGGGACCCTTAAATAGTTTTGCATGTAATCCTCCATTAGAGAGTTTTCTCTCCTTTTTTGCCATTATGTTTTGTTGTATTAAATATTATTTATTTGCCAAAAACATTACCGAGTTGCTCAACTTTAATCTTCTAATCTTGAGATACTCTTCTTCTTCAGAAAAATTATCGTTCGAATCAGTGTCAGTTTGACCGGACTCGCCAAGCTTCAGTTTCCTGATCTGTAAAGAAAGCATCATAATAATGGTGATCATAAAAGGTTATCATGAGGGACAAAAGAACACAGTGCCTAGCATCTCGTGAACAATGATAATGATACCAGCTACTGTCTTAAGGGAACCAGACTGACTGAGTTTACCTTCTTTCTCTACCATTTTCTAGCTGTGTTATCTTGGACAAATTGATTATTCTCTGTGCCTCAATTTCTTCATCATTAATGGGGATAACGACACTGGTCTTTCAGGTGCTTATGAGGGTTCAGCGAGGTAACTAAAACAAGATATCACCTTCCCTACATTATGCCAGCTATATTCTACTGACTCATTCAAAATGGGATACTAGCGCCTGGCATCTCTTGAACATTTAGGTGTTCAAACACTCTATTGCCACTTACTCACTTAATCCTCACGTTAATCTTAGGAGGTGGCTATAGTTATTATCCCCATTTTATAGGCAAGGAAACTGAGGAACAGAGTTGCTAATGGTAATGCTGAGTGTTGAGTCCAGGCAGCATGGGCCCAGAGTTTGTATGCTACTTGAGCTACTTCCTCACTGGCCTAGACTTTACCCTTTGGAATAATACTAGGGAGTCTGATAGGATGAACAAGGCCTTTTGCTAGGCTAAAACAATGGGGAAATAACAATAACTCAAGACAAGAGGGGCCACCACTGATGTGCTTTTCAGTGGAAGGCAAAGGCAGGGCAAAGGACACGCTGTTAAAGAGGAGGATTGCTCGCAGCTACAGCATTTGGCATGCGGCTAAAGTTGAGTCACTGAGAACTCTGCACAGCCACATAAGCTGGGGAATAACACGGAAGGTATTTAACAATCTGTATGAACACGTAAACCCAGTGTAATAATGAGCAATCTGTCCCTTAAGTTAACAAAAAGAGAAATAGTTCTAGGCAAATCTGGACATTTATGAAGACAGCCATGTTTCAAGATGAAAGGAATGTAATACTTGTGCTTGGAAATATTTAATAGGCAAGTCAAATGAAGTTCAAGGGAAAGCAAGCAGATCGACTAAAATGGTATAGGGAAATGGAAAGATTTAACAATCCAGGGCTGAGAAGGTGACAAGAGAGCTGGTAAGAATGGAAACTGGAAAATCGTGTTAGCTTATGAACTCGGACCTCCCATTGTACTTGTAAGTCATAGTGCAGAGTTTTAAGATTTAATGTTTCTTTGTTTCATGTGTGTTTATGTGGGTTCCTAAGCAGGATTGTAAACTCTGGTGGCTGCGGCGGTGCAGTGGAAAGCACGCTAAATTCGGGATCAGAAGAGAGTTATCTAAGACCTGGCCTGCCTCCCCAGCCAAATGCCCACAGACACACCACTTCCTCTATGGCAAAATTTCCTATCCGAGAAATAAAGATAAGAATATCTACTTTAAGCAAGAATGCATATGGAAGCACCATATAAAATGTGTACTACGTCACAAATACGAGGTGTTCAGCAGCAGGGAAGAAAACACCACACCAGGAGATTAGAAGAAGACCTGAGATCAAGACTTTTCATTCATCAGGTCCACAACTTTGGTACAGAATAATCCAATGATGCCACCTCACCTCCCCGAACCCGTTTCCTCCTCTGCAGAATGAGTTAATGGTACTCAACGACTTCGGTGGACTTGTGTGTGACACACACACAGCCCTACACCATACGGAGCAGCACCCTGTTTTCTAGACAAGACAGCTGTGAGAGAATGTTTTGTTCCTGTCATCGTTATGATGAGTCTCATAAAGTCTGCAAAAGCTCTGGATGGGAAATAAAAATAAATCCGTGTCGGTTGATAAATGTAAGGACATGATTATCGTAATGGAAGAGAGCCGTAGGTCAAACAGAGAGCGGCTCTACCCCAGAAGTGCCTTCGTGGGGTGGTTGGTCCACACACTCTCTCAATGTCCCTTTCTGTTACACGGTTCTGGGAAATCAAGAAGAGACGGAACAAAGGACATAACAGCAGAAATGAAATTACTGCTTTTCGCTAGACAGTGCTATTTGTCTGAAAATTGTAAAATGTAGATGGGAAGGAGGAAATAACAGGTCTGTGATTCATGACACTAAATGTTAAGAAAAGGTGGGTTTTCTCTGTGGCTATAAAACAAACAAAAAAGTATGTAAACCCAGTGTTTAAATGTTAATTTGCTACAGCACATCATATGTTTATAGCAGGAATTTGATAGAAGCATCAGAATGAAAAAAAAAACAACAACCAAAAACAAATCCTTTCCCATCGCTCCATGCTTACGAAGAAGACACCCAGCTGTCTCCAGCAGTACATATTTACATTTCTGCAGGGAATACCCTGACCCTTTTTGCCGTAGCGACCATGAAACAATGCTTCCACGGTGGGTAACATGAAATACTTCAGAACAAAGGAAAACCTTGTGGTTTCTTAAATAAAGAAAAGGATACCCTATCTTGCATTTCTTGTACTTGCTGCTCTGGGCTTGGTTTATCTATTAGTGAGCGTCCCCTGGGTGCTTTGCGAACACCCTTCGGACTTGCCCAGCTATCCACATTTGAAAGCAGCAATTTGAAAATCCAAAATGCCTACTATGGTATCTTATATGATACCATATAAAATCTTACAGATTTTAGAGGAAATTTGGCAAACAAGTAAATAACAAGGAATGGATTATTCTTCTGAAATAATATCCAGGCACGGGACATGTTTGTCCACCAACCTTTCTTTCTCCAAACACACTTTTATCCACTTTGAGTTTACCTTATACTGCAGCATAAATCAGAGAGGAAAAAAGAGCTCACAAAATTCCATAGCATTCCATTTTACAAACTGTAATAACTAGGCTGTTCTGTAAAATGTCTGGTCAGGGAAAAGGCTGAAAGTACTGACTGAAATGAGGTCTGAGTTTCTTCTGAGAATTAGAATTCCTTGTGCTCTTCCAAATCCTAGATGACATAGATAATGGAAAATTAATTTTAATGCTAATGATATGCTTAAATTGGCAAGGATCAGTAGTTATTATGGCCTGGTTTTTGTTCATGTCTTAATTTTGCCATTCTAAATTTTTGAACAGGTTTTAAAGTACTTAATACAGCACTCCTCAGACTCTAGTGTTTACCTTCTTCCAAAACTCCATCTTCATTATTCCACTTTCTTTCCACATAGAGAAGTTAAGTAAGAGGGCTTTGGAGCAAGACTACAGCTGAATTCAAGTCCCCAGGTTTTTGCTAGGCTGTGTGGCTATGAATGAGTTATTTGACCCATCTGTAAAATGGGATAATATCTCACAAGATAGTCATTTTTATGCATGAGTGAGGAGTAAATGAGATGGTATCTAGAAAGTGCTCTGGATTAACTTAAGGTTTCTAACAGATGGTAGTTATTATTACTCCATCTCATAAGTGAAAGTGTGTGAATATTTAAAATTGTTTTCTAGCTGATGTGAGAAGTACTTTTGAGTTTTTTCACTTCTGGGTCATAATAAAAGTTGGCCTGTTACAACTATGTGAAACTGATGAACTCCACCCAAAGGAAATAGATGATATATGCAAACTAAAAAAATTTTAATGAAACACAAATCTGAACAACCTTAGTAAACCGGTTTTTTAAATTCCAAACTCTTTTGTATCTCTATAAAATATGCCTTAAAAACTCTTATAGATATGTGAGTTTGGAAATGACTTTGGCAGTGGTGGTGGGAAGGACACTTTCGAGTGGAACTGCATTTTAGAATTGAAAAGGACCTTAGATGTGCAAGTGTAGCATGGACTCTGGACTTGGACTGCCTGGGTGAGAACACTGACTTACAAGCTTTGAGACTGTGAACAAGTTACTCGACCCCTTTTTCACTTAATTTTCTCATCTGCAAAATGAGAATATTATTAGTATCCACCTCATAGTGCTACAATAAAGATTAAATGAGTTAACATATTTGGGAGTAGAGGGACATCTGGGCGGCTCGGTTGGTTAAGCGTCTGACTCTTGATTTCTGTTCAGGTCATGATCTCACGGTTTGTGAGAAGCATCAGAATGAAATCAATGAGAATCCCTGCTTGGGATTCTCTTCTTCCTCTTGCCCACCTCGCTCTCTCTCTCTTTCTCTCTCTCCCTTCAAAAAAAATAAACTTAAAAAAAATTTGACAGTAGAATAGTGCCTGATCTCTCCAGTGATTCCCATTAAATGTTAGCTATGTAATTATTTATTATTATTATTTATAAATGGGGCTATCCAGGTCAAAGAAGGAAGTGAATATCCCAAGGTCATATTTTAATTAATGGTAAGGGGTAGGGTCCAGTATTTCTGATTTTCCATCTGTTGCTGTTTTCCCTCTAACACCAATTTACTCTTGATCATGGCATCGCCTCTGTATACCCTTCAGTTCTCCCATGCCGTCACCTACGGCTCCGCCAGTGCGGATTTGGTCACTGATTTTTATTGCTGGTGATGTCCAAAGATTAACTATTGACAGTGAAAGGGCAAATAGATAGAGTTTGAAATTCCTGCTCAGTTCCCATCTATGGACTTTTCTTTGCTTAATCATGACATACAAAAACAAACAAAGAAAAACAAAAACAAAACTGCAGCAAAGCAAGAGAAGAATATAAAAAAATGTTCAAGAAGAAATAAAAACTGTAACTCCCTCAAAGATTCATGAGGAACTTGAGCTAGACTACTTAGGCCTCTCCCCAGACCCTCTAAACCGGGCGCACAGCGAAGAGCATTTTGGTTGCAGATGAGCTGCCAAAGGGGCCAGCATAGTTTCCCTCCCTGAGGAAACGTCCCTTTCGGAAAGAAGTGCAAAGAGAAAGGGAGGCAAGCGTGTGAGGGGGAACATTTGCTGTTTATCTCTTCGCACATCCTTGCTTCACCACCCACTGTAGCCCATACGTATTTTATCTCCTGTGTCACAATTCCAGGTGCACTCATCAGCATGCAAAACAACACATATGAAGGTGGGATAGATTTGCATAAGATGGATAAATGCAAATCTGAAGATGGATAGCGACATGAGCAAGTCATCAGCGTATGCCTTTGTAAACAACTTTCCCAGTTAGACCTTGGGAACAAGGAACATAATAGTCTTTCTAAAAACCAGTGTGGCTTTTTCTTCTTTGAAGTGAAATTTTTTTGGTTTTCGTTTTGAGCCCAATCGTTGGAATTTATTTTGAATGTTAGAAATTGGGTGTCTGCATATTAGGAAGTTGCCTGAGCCTTGGATGTTTGTGCTAAGATTTCTTTAGGCAACTTTTTTCACTCGAAATGGACCCTGACCAGGCCAAGAGTGAATACCAGGGTTGAGGGACAAAACCTGAAAAGCTCAGGAAGAGGCAGAACTTTTTTTAAATCAAATCTCCCATTTGTTATGACATAGAGGTTTAAAGTATAGATTCTTTTTTTTTATATAATATTTTTTAATGTTTATTTACTTTGAGGAGACATAGAGACGAGTGAACAGGGGAAGGCAGAGAGAGAGGGAGATACAGAATCTGAAGCAGGCTCCAGGCTACTGAACCATCAGCCCAGAGCCCGTGCGGGGCTCGAACTTACAGACCGTGAGATCGTGACCTGAGCTGAAGTCGGCTGCTAACTGACTGAGCCACCAGGCGCCCCTAAAGTATAGATTCTTTTTTTTTAAATGTTTATTTATTTATTCTGAGAGACATAGAACAGAGTGTGAGCAGGGGAGAAGGGCAGAGAGAGAGAGGGAGGGACAGAATCCGAAGCAGGCTCCAGGCTCTGAGCCATCAGCACAGAGTCCTGACGTGGGGCTCGAACCACAGACTGTGAGATCTGACCCTGAGCTGAAGTCGGCCGCTTAACCGACTGAGCCACCCAGGTGCCCTAAAGTATAGATTCTTAAAGCTGAATGGTCTGATCTTGAATCCCTGTAACACTACTTATTAGCCTGGGTGACCTTGACGAGCAGCCTGTGCTTCCTCTGCCTCCATTACTTTATCGTTAAGTAGAGATAGTGACAGTGTCCTCTCTATGGGGCTGTTTTGAGGATGGAATGAGTTAATTCAAGTGAAGTACTCACAAGAAGGCCCAGCATAAGCTGAGCACTCAGTAAATGGTTAGCTCTGACTCTTTTGAAGACAATCACTTGCATTGTATGCTATGATATACTCTCATTTGCTTAAATAAAAATAACAGATTCCTACTCAAAAAATCAAGCAATTTATCCACGTATTCAAGAAGATACATTGAGGACATATTAAGGGTGATGCAATGGTAGGCATTGAGAGAGAGACAAGAGAAAATGAAACCAGAGTTGGGTCTTAGGGAACTTAATGGCTTCTAGAGAAAATGCATGAAGTAGAGAATGGTACAATAATAAAATAAATATTTATTTAAAAATAGATAAAATTTGGTACCTAGTCGTCTAATCAACGACTAGGTACAAATTTTATGTAAATTAGCTAGACTCTAATCCCACAAGGTATTACATAGCCATATACAGAACTGTGGAACAGAGAACTCAGGGATGGTCAGGTAACATACCAAGTCACGTTATTTACAGGCAATATGACAGGTAAGTAATTAGCAGTCACATGACTTGCCAAGGATTTGAAGTCATCTGTCTGAGTTCACAGCCAGTGCCCTTTTCTGCAACACTTCCATAATTCCAATTCGTTACAATCCTTGGCCTTGGCCTGGGAAGTTGGTAGCCCCCTAGATACTAACTGGCAACCAGGAGAGGCAGAGGTGGGGAAACATTGTGTAGGGATGTTTGGAAAATGAGAGGGAAAAAAGATCTTGAAGAAAATCCAAATCCTTGGCTCCATGTTGAAGACCTTAAGCCAGGCAAAGACAAAGAGGAGAGGTGGGTTTCATCTCTTGTACTGGCTCTGCTTGTCGTGTCTCCTGGCACACTTGGCAGAGAAGCATTACAGATCACCTGGACTCAATGGGAGGAGGGTATTGTCCAATGAGCAGTCTTCTGTGGGCACAAGGATGGGGCGTGGCAGCGTGGTATCTGCAAGTTCCAGTCTAGGGTAAACAGGGAGCCAGAAAAGCAATTAAAACAGAAACAGATGAGGATAATTAGAAGGGACAGCTCCAAGGGGTAGAAGGAGGCAGCGAAACTAAAACAGAGGATCGAGTTATTTCTGTCCATCCCTTGATGTCTGGAAAAATGGTCTTTTTGGTCCAGACTATGGTACCACGCCCTAAATAACACTGCAGCTGTTCTCAGCACTGTCCCCCCAGTTTGGATTCAGTGGTATCTGCTGAATTCTGCTCCCAAATTGCCCTGAATAGGACAACAGCCTATTGGACATCTCCGTGTGGACGTTCCCAGATTCCTACCTCTACTGCATCAAAGTTCAACTTCTCATCTTTTTGCACTAAGCCTTCTCCTTCCTCAGTATTCACCATTTTAGTTTAATGGTGCCCACTCCATCCATTCATTTAACATAAAAACTAACTCTATGTTTAAATAATAAAAGGCTTCCCTCAAGGTATCTGTTTCCGGTTATGTGCTACCCATCTCTTCCCTATCCAAAGGCCAAATGAGTGGATTCTTTGGATGAAGATATGTCACTTCCATTATGGGGGTGGGCAAGGAGCTGTGGGCCTATTGAGTCCCCAGGAAAGCCCTGCTGGCAGGTAAGCCAAAGCCGTGAGGTTGCCAGAGTTCATTTCCTGTAACTTTATAACGATCTAGGAGGAAATATTGGAAAAGTATATCTTTTGTGAGAGAAAAGAGAGGCAGAAAATTGGGGGTGTCCAAAAGCTTCCAAAAAGAAATGAAAAGGCACTAAGAAAAATAAACATTTTCCGCTTTGTTATTCTCTGTAGAGAACTTTGTCATTCGGAAACGGGCTTAGGACTTTTCAACACTGGCTGGAAAATGGTGAAGGCTGAAAATACAAATTGGACGGTCCTTTCTCCTTTCGTTCTGCTATCTTCACTACTCCTTGAACCACCTAGATATGTATCTTGATTAGACACGGCGGAGAAGTCATAATTGCATAATTTGGCTTTTCACTAAAGCCCTTATAAATTGAACTTCTATTGATGTAGCCCCAAAACCTTGGTGCAATATTTATATTATGAAAGCACTGACATCATTTCATATAATTTAGTGTTCTTGGCATACTCGAGAGCCAAGAATAAAACCTAGGGTGCCACAGGTCAGGCCCAAGCTACGCTGGCAGGACTGTCTGTGGGAAACGTTTTGTACGTCTGATCAGGAAAAGATTAAAGGTCCTACGAATTTCTTTCTTTCTTTCTTTTAAATGTTTATTTTATTTTTGAGAGAGAGAAAGAGAGAGCACAAACGGGGGAGTGGCAGAGAGAGGGACAGAGAGGATCTGAAGCAGGCTCTGTGCTGACAGCAGAGAGACAGATGTGGGGCTCAAATTCACGAACCGTGAGATCATGACCTGAGCCGGAATCAAGAGTCATTCGCTTAACCGACTGAGCTACCCAGGCACCCCAAGGTGCTACAAATATCTAAAGTTTATTTGCCCCAAGTTTACTAGGGGTTTTAAAGGATAAATCATATAGGTCAGAAAAGAGACTCCCCGCGTGTTATATGTAAGTAAATACGTGAGTTGCCCTTTCGAACTGTGTTGCTCTATTCAAATTTTTTTAAAATTTGCCATTCTACCCTGGGTAAGTCCTGTAAGCTGCTCCAAGCTGTAGTGTCCTCATCCGTACAGAGGGGCAATAATATTGCCTAATTCACTCACCATTCTGAAGATTAGGCTAAGCAATCCTGGCACATGGCGTGAGCTCAAATAATGTTGTGTAATAACAACAGTATTTCTACCAGTGGACTATTAATTCTGAGACAAAGGAATGAGCCCCTGGAAAACTTTACTTCTACTATTATATAAGGGGAGGGAAACAATATCTGCCAAGTACCCTTAATAGAAAACTCTGGGATTTTTACCCTGTCTTTCTTAGCCACCCCTTTTATCTCTTTTAAATCAAAGTACCATAGGCACATAATCTGAAAAGTCAAATAGTAAGTGCTGCAGGAATGATGGTGGAAACAGCAGCTACCTCCACTATCTCCTCTCCACCTAAATCCTGCTCCCCAGAGGCAAGCCTTTAACTCTTAGTTCCTTTGGCATTTCTAAATGCCATGTCTGTGGTGATATTTTTCTCTTTCCTTATATTTCAATATTAGAATGTATCCATTGACTTCTAAGTATGGGAGATAAAATGGCTGTTTTTTAAAAATTATTTTTTTAAATATTTGTTTATTTTTGAGAGAGAGAGAGAGAAAGAGAGACAGACAGACAGAGTACAAGCAGGGGAGGGGCAGAGAGAGAGGGAGACACAGAATCCAAAGCAGGCTCCAGGCTCTGAGCTGTCAGCACAGAGCCCGACGCGGGGCTCAGACTCGCAAACCATGACATCATGACCTGAGCGGAAGTCGGGCACTTAATCGACTGAGCCACCCGGGCACCCCAAGTTGGCTGCTTTTTGAATTTCACACACACACACACACACACACACACACACACACACACACACACACTTTTCCTCCTATCTACTTGAAGACTTACATTATATTTAGCATCTCTGTTTTTCCATTTCAGTCACCCCTGTGTCACTTGATGTGCTGTGATTATATTTGCTTTATTACACTTTTTATTTGTCCTTAGAGGCATGTTTTTGGCTTGTCTGTTTTTTCAACTTCTTTGTTTTCTAGGTATGTATTATTAATGTTCATTCAAATTCTCTGTCTTATCTATGAAACTGCTGTAAATGCAATCCCAAACATGTTGGGTACTTTATCAATTCCTTTTTATTTAGTCATATCCCCCTCACTGTCTACTACTCGATTCCGATCTAAATGGGCTGCTCACTGGGAGTACTACGTAGCTGCTCTTGGGATTTCCTTTGCCATTACCCTGGAATTTCTCTCTTCTGCTAGATCTCCTTGTTGTGGGTCCCACATCTTCCTCTTTTTTTGATTTACTTCCCTATTTTAGGGGCGCATACACATACTCCGGTAGCTGTCTCACAAAGTCGCAGGCAAGGTGTACTGTCCGAGTCCTTACAAGGCAGAGGTTGCTGTTTGCTACCGATACTTCTGTTCTCTCAGAGCGACCGAGTATTTAGCTAAGCCCATGCTACCTTCCCAGAATGAAGACTACATGTTCCAGCCTCTTGAGCAGTTATGTGTGAATACTGTGACTACAGTCTGTAGAAAACACTAGAACAAAAGCATAAGGCCCTTCCATGAGAGAGAGCTGTAGTGCACCCTCTTTGATTGCTGGAATGTGGGTGCCACTCTGAATTTTGGGGACATGGGGCAAATAGAGACAATAGGGCAAGAAGTTGTAAGGGGTCTGGTGCTTGAAAACATCGTGGAGCAAGGCCTCGATGCCAGCTCTGGGTTGCACAACCCTGTGCTTTTACATAAGAGAGAAATAACTTCTATTCGAAGGAATAACCTGATCCTACTATTATACCTTTTGTGTAAGAAAAACTTCTTTGTCTTTACACTTGAGTGAAAGTTTGGTTGAGTTTAGAATTCTAAGTTGGAATATTGTCCCTCGGAATTTTGAAGTGTTTTTTAGCTGCCTTCTAGTTTCTAGCATTGTTCAGAAATCTGTTGCTATTTTGATTCTTAATACTTTTGATATAAACTTCTTATTTTTAATCTCTCTTTCTTTAGAAGCTTTTATGGACGTTCTGGTATTTCATGAAAGCCTGCTTTGATATGGGTTGTTTTTCACTTGTTGTGAAAGGAATTTGAATGGCCTCTTCAAAATAGAGATTCGTGTGTCTCTGTACTGGGAAACAATTTATTTTTTATATAATTTCTTCTCCCCTCTGTATCTATTTCTGGAACTTCTATTACCTGGATATTGGACTGTTTCGATTGATCTTCTAAATTTCTTCTATGCTCTTTCATATTTTCCATCTCTTTATCTTTTATAAATCATATTCTTCCATACAACTCTTCTACTGAATTTGTATTCTATTATTTTTCATTCATAATACATTCTTTGTTCTCTAAATGTATCCTTTTCAAATAGCAACCTATTTTTTTAAGGATAGTGATCATTTTTTTTAAAAGTATTCTTTTTCTATTGGGGCATCAGGGTGGCTCAGTTGGTTAGGCATCTGACTCTTGATGTCAGCTCAGGTCATGATTTCACAGTTCATGGATAGGATTAAGCTTATGATTTATATCTAATGTTGTCTCCTCTCCTGTTTTCTTGGTCCTTGTGAATTTTTTATTCTTTCATTGTCTATTGTGCTTTTTGTGAAGTTTGGTTAGGGTGTGCAAGAGTTCAATCCACATGTTTGACCAGAAGTGTGAGCCTCCTTCTTCTAAGAATCTTTCTAACACAGAGTTTTTTGTCTCAAAAAAGTGGAATGACCTGCCTTGAAAGCCAGAAGCATGGCTGATCACAGCCACTCTAAACCAAATGGAATTTTTCTTTCTGTGACTCCCTGTGGATCTTCACAGCAAAAATGAGCTCAGGAGACAAAGTACATTCTTGGAATATCCCACAGCCCAATGGTTCTCACTGGAGTTGGACCTACCCTCAAGGAGGGATTTGGAAATGTACCCCCTCAGCCCAGAAGCTTTGTAAAGTGTGGAGACTCTTAACAGTTTTCTTGCTGAGGGTTCCCCTCCCCTCTGCCACTGTCGTGTCATGAAGAATTTTACTGCTCCTAAATCCAATAGCAATGCCTATTGAGAAACAGTTTTAATCATTCCCCTAGGAGGGAATCCAGGAATCCCAAGCCCCTGTCTCATTCGAGGATGTGAATGAGTCTGGGGTGCCTAAGTTTGGCTCTAACTCTGTGGCTCCTTAGGTGTACTGCGTTATAATTGGGGGCATACTGGATTGGGAAAGGCTTCACTCTCTCTAAGTCAGACTGTGAGCTTCTTCAGGAAAAACTAGTGTGTCTCACACCCACCATGGTTGGAGTCACATAGTTTCAAAATAAATATCTGTGGATAAACCTGAGTTCTGACGCTAAGTTTGTCGTTGGGGCAGTACTTATGAAGCATATATCTTTAATGTTGCCAAATCGGACTTGTGTAAATCAGTTCCTCTAATGAAAAATTAGTATGGCACATACTGCGCTGGCTCCCGGGTGGTAAGGCAACCTCCCTTCTTCCTCAAAACTCTGTGAGGAATAATTGCCACCTGACTACAAAGCACCATGAGAGTGTGAAATATTACATAAGAAGGAGGTGAGGTAGGTCTTTATTACATAATGCCGTTCTTCTCTCATGGCTTGGCTGTAACGTGGAAGGCCTTGGAGGCAAGCCGCAGAGTGCAGACCGTGTCATCAACCCACATCAACTCTGAATAATGAGTCCTCACCGCGTATAATCATAGATACAGCTGAGCCCACAGGAAATACCTAACCTGCAATCAATCTCCTCGTCCTTGTGGTCTGGCAGGACAGGTGATACCTGTCTTCGTGCATTTTTGTGTGGGGAGTTCATTTTCATTTCAGAATCAAAATCCCAAACCTTTATTGACCAGTCAGAAACATGTTGATGGTCTAGCATGCTTTTATTTGTTTTTATAACAGCAACAGACCATCCATGGCCACCGCTATTTGTTTATATGACAGCACTTTTCGTGTAAAACGTTATTTTCTTTTAAAGCACTTTCACAATCTTTCACTTGTTAGTCTTCCAACAGTCTTGTGAAGAGGTTAGTACAAGGGACTAGGATTTATGACAAATGGAGAGTGGAAAGCCCAGGATGTATTAAATAACATGCTTACCGATATCATGAGAAAGTGAACACAAAAATGGTTAACAGCCTCGTGGTGAACATCACAGTAAAAACATCACATTCTTTGGGAGATTACAGTGCCATTTCTTTGCTATAATAAAAACATTCGTCTTGGTTTGTCAGTCTCGCCAGTTCCAAAAATCCTTATCAAGGTCTTGCAATGTGCCATTGTGTCAGGCACGATGGCAAACCAGGATGTGGTTTATGCTGTATTTTAAATAACTTTTAAATAATTAGACAATCTCTACAACCATGGAAAGTGTATGAAACCAGAATAAATCAATACCTTTGTATTTTTTAAAAAGATACATATTGTGTGTATAATTGGCCACCAAAAGAAGAGGAAAAAGTGTTAAAGAAATGAGGTAACACACCATATTTTAATAGCATTAAACTAATAGAATAGTAAATGCAAACGGGCTTCTTCCAGTACTAATGTAATGTCTGTTTGGACGCTGTTGAATATTCAGAAATTAAGGTAAAAATGTTGCCGAATACTGTTTACTTTAAAAGGAAGCAAGAATATTTACATATATGCCAGATAGATTAAAGATGTAAGCACATATCAGAAACGATAACATTAATAGAGGTACACTGCTTTAGAATTTTGAGTCAGGGACACTAACGATCATAAAGGAAAGGATAAATAGATGAGTAGGTAAGCATTGTAAGTTTCTGTGATCGAAAGGAAACCTACACAGACTATGGTAAACTTCACATAAGTTTCATGTTGGTATAATATATAAGATATAAGAAGTATTAGCAAATTAATAAAAATATATATACTCCAGAGGCACCTGGTTGGTTCGATTGGTTAGGCAACCAACTTTGGCTCAGGTCATGATCTTGCGGTTCATGAGTTTGAGCCCCGCATCAGGCTCTGTGCTGACAGCTCAGAGCTTGAAGCCTGCTTCAGATTCTGTGTCTCCCTCTCTCTGCCCCTCCCCTGCTCCCACTTTGTGTCTCTCTCTCTCAAAAATCAATAAACATTTGAAAATATATGTATGTATGCTCCAACAGAAAGGTAATCAAAGACCCTAAGCAGGCAATTTGCCAAAGAAGACATACATATGATTAATAAATGGATGACTACATACTTTCCTTCATTAGTAAGTTTGCAAAGAAATGCAAACTTAAATAACATTTTTCACTTATTAGATTTGCAAAGAAGAAAAAAATTGAAAGGGTGGAAACAAATTGGTCTGGTCTTTTCTTCAGACAGCAATCTGACAAAAGATTCCACAAATTTTTATTTATTTTTTATTATTTTAGAGACAGAGCATGCCCATGTGTGTGCATAAGCAAGGGAGGGACAGAGAGAGAGGGAGACAGAGGATCTGAAGTGGGCTCTGTGCTGACAGCAGAGAGCCTGATGCAGGACTCATACTCATGAACCATGAGATCATGACCTGGGTCGAAGTTAGATACTTAACCTTCTGAGCCACCCAGGTGCCCCATTTCCAAGTATTTTTAGATGCATTCCATATACTTATTCCTTAGTGGGAATTCTAAGAATAACCAAGTGCATTAAGATTCAGAGACATTAATATTCAAAGCAGCATTATTTACCACGTTTTAAAAAGAGAAAAGTCAAGCAAAAGGAGACTACTTTAAAAATTATAGTTGGTTTGTATTCTCAAACTCAAAAGTATATTCTCTATATTCCCAAACTCAAGAGTGAGAATGCCCCCAGTACCCAAAAGTTCCAGAGATAAGTCCTATTAACAGATAGACATATGGCTTTTCAGGAGGTTTTATGTAAATATAAATATACCATTGACACAAATGACAACTATAGTTTTTTTTCTTTTTAACTTAGATATGTTGTAGGCATCTTTCTTCAGCTGAATAGTTGACACATAGTCATTAGTACAGAAAAATATTTACAACGTCAAGTAAATGAGGAAAGAAAAGTTTACAAAATAGCATCATAGGAGTGATTCTTGGATGGAGAGGTGGGAAAGTTGAGAGAAGTAGATTTTTCATTGATTCTTCTCTGTCTTCCTTCAAAAATTTTGACTTGCCTTTGTAGGAGTCATGTTTGAGTAAGGTAGCGAGCTGTGTTTACTTTGAGAAAGATCTCTGAATAGCCCTGAATCAACAGCTCCCTCCCACCCTTCCACCCCGCCCCCTCCCACCTTTTCCATGCAGACTCTTCCCAGATTGAGAATCATGGCTATACATATTTTTAGGATAATAATATATATGAATACAAGCATAGAAAAATACCAGAAGAATGTTGACTGCAATTATCTTTGCAAGGAAAATATTCAGGTGATTTTTATTTTCTCTTATATATATTTTTGGATTTTTAATAAAAAACATGATTTTCATTTAAAAAAATGAAGCAAACAAGAAACTTGAAGTCCTTGAAAACCACGGCTGGAGAATCAGGTGACAGCAGCCCAATATGCAACCACAATCAAAACAAGCTAAAAAAGTTCATAACAGATGTTAAATAGGGGAGCTGGGGCAAACATGGCGGAGGAGTAGGGGGCTCCAGTATTTCGCTTGCCCTTTAAAGGGGGACGACTGAAACCACTGTCTCTCTCTCAACTCCAAAAATCGGGGGGAAAAGGTGCTAGAGCTGACAAGAAACTAAGGCGGGAAACAGACACGGCCCAACTAAACCGTGAGTTTAATCTGGGTCGGATTAAAACGAACTCGAACTTGGGAAGTTGAGCTGAGGGGAGGGTGAGTGTCTTCGGAGATAGCTGGGAAAGTGCCGATCGAACAACATCTGAACGAGAGGGCCAGAGCGGGTGAGACTGCGACCATCCAGCCCCTAAATGCAGGGCTTTTGAAGAGAAGTTCAGTGGCAAACAGCAGCAATCCCCCGCGCGCTGCTAGGACCGCACCAACCCCGTCCTGAGCCACTGGGACGCGCGCGGGAGGGACTGGCAGCGGGGACGCAGGCGGCGCCGCCTGCGGAGCACCTCTAACCCCGGCACAATTATAACGAAATCGGGGGGTGGCAGACGGCCGCACCACCGCGCCACCCTCGCCCAGCGCCTCCGGGGCGCGCGCGCTGCCGGGACAGGCAGGGGGGACCCAGGCAGCGGCTCCTGCGGAGCACCTCTAACCCCCGCACAGTTACAGCCAAATCGGGGGGTAGCAGACGGCCGCGCCACCGCGCCACCCTCGCCCAGCGCCTCCGGGGCGCGCGCGCTGCCGGGACAGGCAGGGGGGACTCAGGCGGCGGCTCCTGCGGAGCACCTCTAACCCCCGCACAGTTACAGCCAAATCGGGGGGTAGCAGACTGCCGCGCCACCGCGCCACCCTCGCCCAGCGCCTCCGAGCACGCACGCCGCAGGGACCCAGGCAGCCCCAGGCAGCGGCTCCAGCAAACCACACTAGGCCGGCGCTGGTGGTGGAGAGAGAACAGAAATAAAGGGGCGTATAAAGCCTCCAGGACTGGTGGCGCGGGTCTGGAGAGACGCCATTGTTGTCTCACAAGCCAGGAAGTCACCCCAGAAGCCATCCCTGCAGCAGTGGAGGCCGGACCCGCCTACACTAAACCACGCCCCTCCCAAACTATCAGCAGGAGCGACTGATCCAAGTGGAGATTGCTGCCTGGAGTAACGCCAGTCATTTCTTCTTTTTAAATTTATCCCTCCCTTTCTCACTCCTACTGATCCCCATCCCTGAGCTGGTCATCCAGGGTACTGACTGGCTTAATCATTTTTTTCGTTCTTTTTGTTTTTTGTTTTTTTGTTTTTTGTTTGTTTGTTTGTTTGTTTTGTTTGGGTTTTTTTTTGTTTTGTTTTTTGTTTTTGTTTTTGTTTTGTTTTTTAACCCACTCTTCGAGGACATGTCCTACAACCTCTTCTTTACTTCCCTAGCCCTTTTTCTGGAATAACCAGGCCGTATAAGTTCATCTAGACGACATCGATCTTTATTCCTTTTCCCTCGCACCTGTCCTTATTCTGATTTCTATCAGTCTGGATTAAACCCTTTAGTCGCTCTACCTGGGCAAAGTCCATTTCCTTCTTCTCCCTGCACCAGTCATTATTCTGTCTATATATGCTCTGCCACCAGCACACTACATACCCTGTCCTTAACGTGTAGCGGTTACTTCAGGACATTGCCCTCAGAGAGTCACTTGTTATTTTTTTCTGTTGTGAACTGCTTGTCTGGACCATTTGTCGGTACGCTTGAGTATTTCTGTGTTCTGTGTGTCTGTCAGTTTTCCTTTCCAGGGCAACTTCAAGAAACAACCCATAACACATCCAGCCAAAATGACGAGACGGAAGAATTCTCCTCAAAAGAGTCTACAAGAAGTAGTGACAGCTCAAGAATTAATGAAAACAGATATAAGCAACATAACAGAACTTGAATATAGAATGTTAATCATAAAACTAATTGCTGGCCTTGAAAAAAGCTTAGATGAATGCAAGGAGTCCCACGAGGCAAAGTTCAAAGACCTTAAAAACGGTCAAGAAGAATTAAAGAAGACATTGGAAGAAATACAGGGGAAACTGGAAGCAGCCACAGCACGGATTGAAGAGGTAGAGGAAAGAGTTAGTGCCTTAGAAGACAAAATCATTGAAAAAGAGGAAGCAGATAAAAAGAGAGAGAAGCTGATCCAGGAACAGGAAAGGAGAATTCGAGAGCTGAGCGATGCACTCAAAAGAAACAATATCCGTATCATAGGAGTTCCAGAGGAAGAAGAGAGAGAGAAAGGAGTCGAAGGGGTTCTGGAACAAATCATTGCTGAGAACTTCCTCAACATGAGAAAGGAAACGGGCATGGAAATCCAAGAGGCACAGAGAACTCCCCTCAGACGTAACTTGAATAGACCTTCTGCACGGCACATCATAGTGAAGCTGGCAAAATACAAAGATAGGGAGAGAATCCTGAAAGCAGCTAGGGACAAAAGAACCCTAACATACAAAGGGAGACCTATAAGGGTAGTAGCAGACTTATCTACGGAAACTTGGCAAGCCAGAAAGGAATGGCAGGATATCTTCAATGTGATGAGCAAGAAGGACATGCAACCAAGAATCCTGTATCCGGCTAGCCTGTCATTCAGAATAGAAGGAGAGATCAAGGTTTTTCCCAACAAACAAAAACTGAAAGAATTTATCACAAATAAGCCAGCACTGCAAGAGATCCTGAGGGGCATTCTATGAAAATAAGGAGGCAAAGAACACAAACTACCAGAGACAGCCTTACAAACATGAAACTTACAGATAATACAGTGACTGTAAGCCCATATTTTTCAATATTAACACTGAATGTAAATGGACTAAATGCGCCAATCAAAAGACACAGGATAACAGAATGGATTAAAAAACAAGACCCATCTATTTGCTGTCTTCAAGAAACTCATCTTAAACCTGAAGACACCTTCAGATTGAAAGTGAGGGGATGGAGAACTATCTACCATGCTACTGGAAGTCAGAAGAAAGCCGGAGTAGCCACACTTATATCAGACAAATTAGACTTTAAAATGAACGATGTAATAAGAGATGAGGAAGGACATTATATAATAGTCTCAGGAACCATCCAGCAGGAAGAGCTAACAATTGTAAATATCTACGCACCGAATTCAGGGGCACCCAAATTTGTAAAACAACTAATTACAAACATTAGCAACCTCATCGATAAAAATGTCCTAATAGTAGGGGATCTCAACACTCCACTCTCAGCATTGGATAGATCAACAAAACAGAAAATCTCCGCAGAAACAATAGCCCTGAATGACACATTAGGACAGATGGGCCTCACAGACATCTTTAGGGTCCTTCATCCAGAAGCAAAGGAATTTACGTTCTTCTCATCTGCACACGGCACATTTTCCAAGATAGACCACATTCTGGGGCACAGGGAAGCTCTGAATAAATATAAAAGAATTGAGATCATACCGTGTACAGTGTCAGACCACAATGCTTTGAAACTTGAAATCAACCACAGGAGAAAGCCTGGAAAATATTCAAGAACATGGCGACTAAGAAATAACCTACTAAAAGATGACTGGGTCAACCAAGCCATCAGAGAAGAAATTAAAAAATATATGGAAACAAATGAAAATGAAAATACAACAATCCAAACGCTCTGGGATGCAGCAAAGGCAGTCCTGAGAGGGAAATATATTGCAATCCAGGCCCATCTCAAGAAACAAGAAAAATCAATAACACAAATTCTAACAGCACGCCTAAAGGAACTAGAAGCAGATCAACTAAAACAACCCAAGCCCAGCAGAAAGAGAGAAATAACAAAGATCAGAGCTCAAATTAACCATATGGAGACAGAAAAGGTAGTGGAACAGATCAATGAAACCAAAAGCTGGTTCTTTGAAAAAATAAACAAAATAGACAAACCTCTAGCCAGGCTTCTCAAAAAGAAAAGAGAGAGAACTCAAATAAATAAAATCGTGAATGAAAAGGGAGAAATTACAACCAATCCCTCAGAGATACAAGCAATCATCAGAGAATACTATGAAAAATTATATGCCACCAAACTTGGCAATCTGGAAGAAATGGACAGCTTCCTAAATAGCCACACACTACCAAAACTCAAACGGGAAGAAATAGAAAATTTGAACAGACCCATAACTAGTGAAGAAATAGAATCCGTTATTAAAAACCTCCCAGCAAATAAAAGCCCTGGACCAGATGGCTTTCCTGCGGAATTTTACCAGACATTTAAAACAGAGTTAATTCCTATCCTCCTCAGCTGTTCCAAAAAATTGAAACGGAAGGAAAACTCCCGGACTCATTCTATGAAGCCAGCATCACTTTGATTCCCAAACCAGATAGAGACCCAGCAAAGAAAGAAAATTACAGGCCAATATCCCTGATGAATATGGATGCAAAAATTCTCAACAAGATACTAGCAAATCGAATCCAACAGCATATAAAGAGAATTATCCACCATGATCAAGTAGGATTCATCCCTGGGTTGCAGGGCTGGTTCAATATTCGCAAATCAATCAACGTGATACATCACATCAACAAAAGAAAAGATAAGAACCATATGATCCTGTCAATAGATGCAGAAAAAGCATTTGACAAAATACAGCATCCTTTCTTAATAAAAACTCTCGAGAAAGTCGGGATAGAAGGAACATACTTAAACATCATAAAAGCCATATATGAAAAGCCCACAGCTCATATCATCCTCAATGGGGAAAAACTGAAAGACTTCCCCCTGAGATCAGGAACACGACAGGGGTGTCCACTCTCGCCACTGCTATTTAACATAGTGCTGGAAGTCTTAGCATCAGCAATCAGACAACAAAACAAAATAAAAGGCATCAAGATTGGCAAGGAGGAAGTCAAACTCTCACTTTTTGCAGATGACATGATACTTTACATGGAAAACCCGACAGAATCCACCAAAAGCCTACTAGAACTGATTCATGATTTCAGCAAAGTTGCAGGATACAAAATCAATGTACAGAAATCGGTGGCATTTCTATACACCAACAATGAAGCAGCAGAAAGAGAAATAAAGAAGCTAATCCCTTTCACAATTGCACCAAAAACCATAAAATACTTAGGAATAAACCTAACCAAAGATGTGAAAGACCTCTACACTGAAAACTATAAAAAACTTATGAAGGAAATTGAGGAAGACACAAGGAAATGGAAAAACATCCCATGCTCATGGATTGGAAGAATAAATATTGTCAAAATGGCAATACTACCCAAAGCAATCTACACATTCAATGCAATCCCAATCAAAATTGCACCAGCATTCTTCTCAAAGCTAGAGCAAACAATCCTAAAATTTGTATGGAACCACAAAAGACCTCGAATAGCCAAAGTAATACTGAAGAATAAAACCAAGGTGGGAGGCATCACAATCCCAGACTTTAACCTCTACTACAAAGCGGTGGTCATCAAGACTGTATGGTATTGGCACAAAAACAGACACATAGACCAATGGAATAGAATAGAAAACTCAGAAATGGACCCGCAAGTATATGGCCAACTAATCTTTGACAAAGCGGGAAAATGTATCCAATGGAAAAAAGACAGCCTTTTTAACAAATGGTGCTGGGAGAATTGGACAGCAACATGCAAAAGAATGAAACTAGACCACTTTCTTACACCACTCACAAAAATAAATTCTAAATGGATAAAAGATCTGAATGTGAGACAGGAAACCGTCAAAATCCTAGAGGAGAAAACAGGAAAAAGCCTCTTTGACCTAAGATGCACAAATTTCCTACTCGACACGTCTCCAAAGGCAAGAGAATTAAAAGCAAAGATGAACTATTGGGACCTCATCAAGATAAAAAGCTTCTGCACGGCAAAAGAAACAACCAACAAAACGAATAGGCAACCAACGGAATGGGAAAAGTTCATCGCAAATGACATATCGGATAAAGGACTAATATCTAAAATTTATAAAGAACTTACCAAACTCCAAACCCGAAAAACAAACAACCCAGTGAAGAAATGGGCGGAAGATATGAATAGACACTTCTCCAAAGGGGACATTCAGATGGCCAACAGACACATGAAACGATGCTCAATGTCACTCATCATCAGGGAAATACAAATCAAAACTACACTAAGATACCACCTCACACCAGTCAGAGTGGCTAAAATGAACAAATCAGGAAACTATAGATGCTGGCGAGGATGTGGAGAAGTAGGCACCCTCCTACACTGTTGGTGGGAATGCAAACTGGTGCAGCCACTCTGGAAAACGGTGTGGAGGTTCCTCAAAAAAATGAAAATAGAGCTACCCTATGACCCAGCAATAGCACTGCTAGGAATCTACCCAAGAGACACAGGAATGCTGATGCATAGGAGCACGTGTACCCCAATGTTCATAGCAGCACTTTCAACAATAGCCAAATCATGGAAAGAGACCAAGTGCCCATCAACTGACGAATGGATAAAGAAGTTATGGTACTTATATACAATGGACTACTACGTGGCAATGAGAAAAAATGAAATCTGGCCATGTGTAGCAACATGGATGGAACTGGAGGGTATTATGTTAAGTGAAATAAGTCAGTCAGAAAAAGACAGATACCATATGTTTCCACGAATAGGTGGACTTTGTGAAACTAAGCAAAAACCAGGGGGAGGGGAAGAGGGGAAAGAAAAAAAAGACACAGAGAGGGAGGGAGATAAAACATAAGAGACTCTCAAAGACTAAGAAAAAACTGAGGGTGAGGGGGATGAGGGAGGGGGGAGAGGGGGTGATGGGCATTAAAAAGGGCACATGTTGGGATGAACACTGGGTGTTATATGTAAACCAATTTGAAAATAAACTATTATAAAAAAAAAATAAAGCTAATTGGTATCCAATAAAAATGTTAACTGCTAGCAAGAGAAAAAATGGGATAGAAAATTTGAAAGATTATAACACAGATTATGTAGGACAGTGGATTTAATTATTTCTCAGAACAAATAGCTGATCTATTATGTATGGTTTGTCACATAGAAAGTCTATCTTATTATATTCTTGTTCTCTGATATATCTGCCTGCTCTCACAAATATTGTTAATATCTTTCCAGATTAAACACAGAGCCTAGAAAGTAATGAAAATCATTCAACTCCAAGCGTCCTGAGCCTACTTTCATATTTGACCAAAACACTTTGATAATTTTAAGGAGCAAAGCTACAATGTCAGGTGGTGATGTTGGACCAAAACTCCTACAGGAACCACCACTGCGGTAGTGGAACATTCAAAGCTTAATAAAGGCTGGATAAATTTTAACTGAGATTAGCCCTAGAGAACTTTATGGTCAAATAGGAATAGAAATACATTACTGCGAAATGAGTTATGCATTTTTATAAAAATACTATATGTACATGTAGTTTGGTTGGAACTAGGGGAAATGAAAACAATTTCTTGGACTCTGGAGCCCTTTTATGAAATTTCTAATTAATTTTGATAAATCCCTTTTAATATGGCAAGGAGTTCCACTTGGGCTTATCAATTTAAGAGTTATACTTGCACTCAGTGGACTCGAATCTGCCCTAAGCTAGTTATGCATAACACCTGCTAAAGTTAATAGACGTTCCACATGAGTAGCTGATTTTGCCAGAGAGTCATGTGGAATTAACTAATAATGAAATTTGGCTGACAACATCTTTAATATTTTCATTTAAAGAGTATTTATTACCTTGCATGGCGTCCTTATAAAATTAACTATTTTTGATGTGTACTTGTCATAGTTTAGATGCATCATCATTTTTTCTGATCCTATATAATCAGGCAAAAAAATATTTTTTAAAGTGTTTGTCTCCTGATAGTCATTACAAATGATCCAGCAGCATAGTATCACACACACACATGCATAGAATGTATATTTAAGAAAACTAGTAAATGGACAGATAATATCTTGTTTTTGAAAGTCTTTATAGAATCTCATAGACTGAATGTGCTTCCTTCTTTAAAAGAAACATCATTATTGAGTTAGTGATGACTGTACTAAAACTTTAAAAAACTGTTGTTCTTGGTTTAGAAAAAAACAACAACAAAAAAAGAAAACAAATGATCTAGAGAATGGTAGGTGTGACTATTCTCCATTCAATCACTCTTCCAAGACTAGATTCCTTTTCTGTGTTCACACTTTAATTTACATTGTTTGTTTTTCTTGGAAGAATAGAATCTTTAGTTGTTTAGTTCCAACTCACATTGTTTTTAGTTTTTCTTAATGTTTGTATGTTTGTTTATTTATTTATTTATTTTGAGAGAGAAAGAGCGTGAGTGGGGGAGAGGCAGAGAGAGAGGGAGACACAGAATCCGAAGCAGACTCCAGGCTCTGAGCTGTCAGCACAGAGCCCAACACGGAGCTTGAACTTATGAACCACAAGATCATGACCTGAGCCAAAGTCGGACACCTAACTGACTGAGCCTCCCAGGCGACCCCCTACCTCACATTTTTGGTGCAGGCTTTCCTAACCTGCAGAGATTACTCTTTCTGTCAAATTGTTACATACTTATTGCGTGTACTTCTTTCAAGTACACATCAGAAACTAAGATTATGTTCCATATTTGTGTACCTTGTTTTCTTATTGAAACTGAAAGCCCCCAAAGTACCAGAGGAGTTTGTATAGTTAGGCTCTCTCTCTAGGCTCTTATGCAGTGACATGTACATGCTTAGTACACGTTTAGAAATGGATTAACGAGAAGTGATTTTTCATACTGGCCCAAAATGAATCACTATGAATGTGAGTCCCAGATAAGGTAATAGTTTGATGAACTTGCTCTGGCCAGCAATACCAAGCACCGTTTCCCTATTTGAGCATAATTCCTATAGGGCGGAATACTACCAGGGGTATTCACAATGTATCACTCATTTATTGAAAACAAAACTAGTTACTAAGAGATATGTTTTGTAGTATTTCTACTACTACAGTCCAGTGATTTCAAATGGAAATTTGCCAGATATTAATATTTTTCAGCACCTCTTAGAATCCGTGTTTATGCCATTTTATTTTATAATCATCGTATTTATTTTTTATATATGGTATATATTCAACATATTAAAGGCTAAAACGAAATAAGAGCTATCATTCTTCCACGTCCCACACAGATTTTCAACTTGTTTGGTAAGATAGAAATATTAACATTGAAGGAAATGCTACAATTTTTGAAGCAAAAAGATAGTGGAGAGTTGTGCATGGGTCTATAAGTAGTTTAGGGAAAGGATGTTATATGCCAAGATAGAAAAGAAAAAGATTTTTAAAAAGGCATACTCAATTTCAGATACAGATGAGGGATCTGAATAGAAATATCCTAGGCAGATGTTACATAGCCTCTGAAGAGAGGATTATATCAATGGGGATACAAATCGGAGAGTCATCAGCATATTGGTGATAGTTAAATCCACTTGAGTACACACACTCCCGGAATAAATGTAATTGACGAAGATTAGAGAGTCAAGCACTGAAAGTTGTGGGACAACCCCTCTCAACAAGAAAGGATTTAAGAAAAAGAAATCTAAGCTAAGAGAACCAGCAGAAAATAGAGACCCACAAATTGATAGAGAATTTCAAAGAAGCCAGTCAACAGATATTCTCCGGTCCTGTTAACAGCCGTCCCCCACTTTTCCTTTGCTATCTTTTTGACTTCTGTCCCTTCGACCACCACATATATGTTATCTTCATTCTAGCTCTCTCTCCGGACTTATAGACCTTCATGATCAGGCACCTTTATGAGATCTTGTGCTGGACTTCCACAAGATGCCAAACTTTGATGCACTTAGCTGGGACAAAGATAGCTAGTTGTCCCTTGTTCCTCAGTAATAAAATATTTGGAATATATCTAGACACATAACCATGAAGAGTAAGGTCTACCTTTCCCAGTCCCTCTTGCAGAAAATTTTGGCCTTGTGGACTAAGTGTTGAACAATGAGATGGAAGACGAAATTCCACGTGACTTCCTAGAAATGTCTTTAATCAGCAAAGGCCAGCCTTACCTTACGTTATTGTTTTTTTCCCTTTCAGCTAGCTGAAATGCGTATTTTATAGCTTGGACATGGGGCTAGATAAAATATGCTAGATTGTGAGATAGATCTGGGAGCTCAGGACGTGCAGGCAGAGCAACAAGATCAAAGGCGTCTTAATCTCCCACCCGCGTGAAAAACCTAGCCAGCCATGGATATATAATTGGAATTTATGTGAAACAAGCTCTTGCTTATTTAAATCACTATTATGTGGAGGCTTCTGTCACTACTCACCAAAAATAATTCTAACTAATACAGTATATTTATCACAAATCCCTTTTGACTCTTGTATTCCCTGTTTTGCAAATGGTATCGCCAGCAATCTGGGCACTGAAAACAGAACATTTTCTTTCTTCCTCACCCCTCATTACACCGACACAGATACAGTCTCTCCCGCCATTGCCTTCGTCGTGCTCTTGTCATTTCTTGCCAGGATAATTCCAAAATCTGTTGCTTCCCATTTCCAGTGTCATTTCCCCTCAATCCAATGTCTGTGCTTCACAAATAAAGTGATCTTTTTACAAATTAAAAGTCTTGTCTTGTCATTCCTTTGTTTAAATTCATTTAATGAATTCATTTAACAAATTTCCCTTTATTATCTATCAGCTTCTTCCTGATCTGCCTCCTGCCTCCTGCCTACCTCTGTAATCTCATTATTTTCCTTCCCTATGCTTCAACTACATTGAATCTCATATAGAAATGCACTTGGCTTTTCTTATTCACTCATGATTTCTTAGAAGCTATTTGTTTCCTTTGTGTGAAACTTGCTTTCTCTCTCCATCATTTAGCAAACTTCTGCTTGCCCTCTCGTCTGTGTTTAACACTCTCTGACTCTTGGAGGTTTTTATAAAGACCAGTCCTTTATTTGTTCCCTGGTCCCTCATGACAGTCTGGGTGAAGTTCCTGTTCAATGTGGTCTCTCTTCTCTGCACACATCCTATTGTAGGAACTACCACAGTGTAAAAAAAAAATTATTTACTCCTCCGTCTCTCCCATTACATTCTAGGATTTTTTAGGTCAGGAACTTGTGTTCCATTTCTGCTTACCAATATCTAACAGTGCCAAACATTCATTCATTCACTCATTCAGCTCATATTTATTAAACAAAGCCCGGAATATGTGAAAGATTGTGAGTGAGAATTCAGCAAATACTATCCAGTTTGAACATAAGAGATCACATCAAATCTTAGAGGCAAAACATATTCATTAAACATGAAGTAGAAGCTAAGAAGTCTGTTATAGGCAAACCTCAGTGATATTGCAGGTTCAGTTCCAGACCAGTGCAATAAAGTGAATATTGCAATAAAGGGAGCCAAATGAATTTTTTTTTGGTTTCCCAGTGTTTACACTACAAACAAGTGTTTATACTCCACTGTAGTCTATTAAGTGTTCAATAGCATTATGTGTAAAAAAAACAATGTGCATACTTTAATTAAAGATATTCCTAAAAAATACCAACCATCATGTGAGCTTTCAGTGAGCCATAATATTTTAGCTAGTGAGGGTCTTGCCTTGATGTTGCTGACTGATCGGAGTGGTGGCTGCTGACGGTTGCGGTGGCGGTGGGAATTTATTAAAGTAAGACAAAAATAAAGTTTGCCACATCAATTGACTCTTCCTTTCATGAATGATGTCGCATGTGATACTGTTTGATAGCATTTTACCCACAGAACTTCTTTCAAAATTGGGAGTCAATTCTCCCAAACTACCACTGCTTGATCAACTAAGCTTATGTAACATTATAAATCCTTTGTTGTGATTTCAACAATCTTCACATCATCTTTACCAAGAGTAGTTTCCATATCAAGAAAGTACTTTTTTTGTTTATCTTTAAGAAGGAACCTTCATCCATACATGTTTTATCATGAGATTGCAACAATTCAGTCACATCTGCAGGCTTCCCTTCTAATTCTACTTGCTATTTCTATCTGCAGCTACTACCTGTAATACCTGCAGCAACTTCCTCCACTGAGGTCGTAAACTCCGTCAATTGTCCACGACGATCGGAATCGACTTCTTTCAAACTCCTGTTTATGTTGATATTTTGACCTCTTCCTGTGAATCACAAATGTTCTTCATGGCATCTAGAATGGTGAATCCTTTCCAGAAGGTTTTCAATTTACTTCTCCCAGATCCATCAGAGGAATCACTATCTGTGGCAGCTCTAGCCTTACAAAATGCATTTCTTAAATAATACTTGAAGATCAGAATTACTCCTTAATCCACGGGCTGCAGAACAGATGTTGTAGTATTAGCAGCCATGAAAACAACATTCATTCCTTTATACATCTCATCTCATTTAGAGCTCTTGGGTGACCAGGTGCAATGTCAATAAGCAGTAATATTTTGAAAAGAATGTGTTGTTGTTGTTGTTGTTGTTGTTGTTGTTTCTGAGCTGTGGGCCTCAACAGTGGACTTTACATATTCATTAAACCATGTAAAGAGATGCGCGGTTATCCAGGCTTTGTTGTTGCCTTGATAGAGCACAGGCAGAGTAGACTGAGCATAATTCTTAAAGGACCTAAGATTTTTGGAATGGTAAATGAACATTGGCTTCAACTTAGTCACCAGCTGCATTAGTCCCTAAAAAGAGTCAGTCTGTCCTTTGAAACTTTGAAGCCAGGCATTGCCTTCTCTCTAGCTATTGCAGTCATAGACCACATCTTCTTCCAGTAGAAGGCTGTTTGGTCTACATTGAAAAAAAAATCTGTTGTTTAGTGAACCACCTTCATCTTACCTACATCTTCTGGAATACTTGCTGCAGCTTCTACCTGTTGCTTCACCTTGCACTTTTATATTATGGAGATAGCTTTTTTTCTTAACTTTTATGAATCAATTTCTACCAGCTTCAAACTTTTCTTCTGCAACTTTCTTAATGCTCTCAGCCTTTACAGAATTGAATAGAGTTAGGGCCTTGCTCTGTATTAGGTTTTGGTTTAAGGGAATGATGTGGCAGGTTTGATCTTCTACTCAGACCACTAGAACTTTCTCCATATCAACAATAAAGCTATTTTGCTTTCTTATCATTTGTATGTTCACTGGAGTAACACTTTTATTTCCTTCAAAAGATTTTCCTTTGTATTCACCACTTGGCTGACTGGTGTGAGAGGCCTAGTCTTTGGCCTATCTCAACTTTTGACATACCTCCTTCACTAATCTTAGTCATTTCTCGCTTTTGATTTACAGTGAGAGACATGTGACTCTTCCTTTCCTTTCACTTGAACACTTAGAGGCCATCACAGTTATTAACTGACCTAATTTGAATATTGTTGTGTCTTAGGGAATAAGGAGGCCCAAGCAGAGGGAAAGAGATAGGGGAATGCCTGGTGGGTCAAGCAGTCAGAACACACACATTTGTTGATCAAGTTCACTGTCTTATATGGACATCATGTCATGTGGTTCATGTGGTGCTCCAAAATAATTAGAATAGGAATATCAAAGATCACCGATCACAGACCACAGTAACAAATGTAATAATAATAAAAAGTTTAAAATGTTGTGAGAATTACCAAAACGTGACATAGAAACATGAAGTAGGCAAATGCTATTGGAAATATGGCACTGATAGCTTTTCCTCATTCAGGGTTGTCACAAACCTTCAATTTGCAAGAAATGAAATATTTATGAAGTGCAGTAAAACAAAGCAGAATCAAATGAGGTATGCTTGTACGAAAATAAGATTCAAATAGGTCATGACATGTTCAAGTTTATTAGTAAGCTCATATGTATGTGGAAGATGCTATAAACATAAATATACATAAATATAAACATAAATATAAATGTATATAAATTTAAAAACCTGAAGACTAATGGATGTGGAGTGAAAATTACCAGGAATAATATGCCAATAATTATTTGACCAACCTCATTAAAAACCCATAGCATTCTTTTCAATATATATATATTTTTTCTATATAAATAAAACTTAAAAAAACCTATCTCAGTGATATTCTAATCACTGTATTGTCAAACCATGCATGATTAGATTGAGGATTTAAAAAGTCCAAATAACTGTGTGTGTGTGTATATATATATTCAGTCATTTTTAACCTGCTTAATTTAATCTTTTTTCTGTCCCTAGATTTGAGGAGGATAAAGCCTTTTAATTTAGCTTGAATCTTTTCTTAGTATCAGAAATATTTAGAGTTTATAAAAAGTGTTTATGTCAAGTGATGTAGAAGGTTTTACTGTATGGCAAAAAAAAAAAAAATATTTGTTATGGCCTTACATTTGTATCTATGTACATGGTCCCAGCCTTGGTCCTTGGATCTTGAGGGCATTCTAGTGTCAAGAGCCCTTCAAGATCCTTCTACTTAGCCTTTAATCTTTTCTCTAGATGGAGAGATTTAACTACTTCTAACTTAATAAGAATGTTGGATTTGGTTTACTTTATAGTTCTTCCAATTAGCTTTCTGAGTGCTCTTTTTTTTTTCCCTTTAATCTTGTCTAAACTTGTGGGAAAGTAGAGGAAGAAAAAGAAAAATCTTGCTTAAAAATATATTATAATTAGGGGTGCCTGGGTGGCTCAGTTGGTTGAGCGGCCGACTTCAGCTCAGGTCATGATCTCACGGTCTGTGGGTTCGAGCCCCGCATGGGGCTCTGTGCTGACGGCTCAGAGCCTGGAGCCTGCTTCGAATTCTGCATCTGCCTCTCTCTCTCTCTGCCCTTCCCCTGCTCACGCTCTGTCTCTCGAAAGAAAATAAACGTTAAAAAAATTAATAAAAAAAATATATATTATAATTAACTATCAGTACACTTGATTTAAATCATCTCATACTTTATTGGAACTTAGCTTAATTTTATGATATATAACATAGCTTCTAAATGAGCAACATTTTATTAGCAATTGGCTAGAGTTTGAAATGAAGGAAAGTTCAATAATGAGACCAATGGGAAGAAAGTTATAATACCCTTAAGTTCAAATACAACATTTCTTTGATATCTCTAAATTGCACCCGCCCCCAAATTAATGCAGATTTAAGGCAATTCCATCAAACAGGTATCCCTTACTTTCTGAAAGTTTGTGTTATGCCACTTTGCTAAATGAAGGACCTACATTAGTACCTATTTTTGATAACCTAAAGAAATCTGAAGAAGATTTTCACTTTTATGGTAAAAGCCATTACTGTACTAATGTAGGTCTCTTTTCACAAAATGAAAATTATCTTCATATTTCTTTAGGTTATCAAAAACATGTACTAAGGTAGACTTTTTCATAAAAGTGAAGTGGTGTATTGTGAACTTTCAGAAAGTGGGAGATACTCTCTGGTTTCTGCCATTTTGACTTATGAAAGGTTTTATAAGAACAATCTACTTCTGGATAGTGAGGAAAACCTGTGCCTCTATCTACATGTAGATATATGAATGTACCATATTTATGTATTTCTTTTGAAAGATTAAGAGTTAGAGTTTCAGTTTATATTTATCTTTGTTTTCAGTAAACCAGAGTAATCTGATGCCTACATCACAGTGTTGCCACTTACCTATGGCAACTTCATCCACTCTTTGTAACTACTAACTTGTATAGTACTCCGTTGTTCTGGGACTATCAAAGCAAATTTAATAATATTTTACAGAGCTTGCTTGATACAGAAAGGGTTTATATCATTAGATATTTGCTTCTAGGGACATCAAAATACAGTGAATGAATTATATGTAAGGACTTTTAGCAAATACCTACTTTATTTCTTGAGTTATATCAACTCTTTCTTAAAAGAGTTATAATAGCAGTGAATAAATGAAATGCCAATTTAATTACTGGAGTTCAACTTTCCGGAGGTAGCTCAAAAAAGTATATAAATTAATATAAATCCATAGGATTAGTAACTTCAGCAATAGAACAATTATTTTTGCTGTAAAAAGAAATGCCTAATATTTTATGTAAAAATTATATCAACATTTAAATATATTTTTCAGAGAAAGTAAATGCAAATACACAACTTCCAAAACAAAAAATACCAGAGTCAATACCAGAGATGTACGGATGCTAGGGAGGCTCAGTGAATTTTGCCATATTGGATCCAGCCCAAAACAAGACTTGCATCCTCAATTTGGTAACTGATTTCCAGGTCTTACAATTACACTCTGTGGAGCTGTCCCACCAACGAAAAGTGACTCGTAAAGCTCTGCTTGTAGGCCAGGTAAACAACAAAGACATTTGACATCTATCAAAGCCATGCATGGGAGAAATAAATCACTGATGAGATATTGAAGTCTAGTCCTGTGTTATGCAGAGTTGCAGGTTCCAAATTAATACTACAGTATGGTGCAGAAACTCAAGCCAAGAAATTAACGTAAAACGGAACACTGACATCCCCAGGGTTCTTGAGGAAGTAAACAAAATCATCTGTCCAAAACCTTTCACAACTCAAGGATAAGAGCATTCTCACAGAAAACAGGTCTCATTGAACCAGAGCTGATAATATTACTTAGGAAAAAGTTGACAAAAAAAAACCAGATAAACGAAAAATGAAAATAGTTAAGAAAATAGAAAAAAATTAAGATTTACCTCCACAGAATTGAAAATGATAGAAATATTTGAAAAACATTATATATATGTAGATATGTTTTAGATGATTCAAGAGATAAAATAAGATACATGAATCAATAAAAAGAATAGAAGAACATGAAATAAAACAAGTAGCTTTGAAAAAACTAAGAAAAAAGGTAAATTATATTTTAGAAACAATGTCATTGTAAAAAAAACTAGGGAGTTAATTACAATGAAAAAATTAATTAATGTTCTCAACGGCCATATCATCTATAATTAAATACAGGGAGATATAGGTGTGAAAAATATTCAAGACAGATTAAAAATACAATGACCTAAGAAGGAAAAAGGTCTACTACATCTTTCTTAAAACTTCTAAGCAGAGACAAAGGGAGGAGAGAAGTAATATCTAAAGAAGTAGTTTCTCATAATTTTAAATGCTTAAAGAAATTAATATAGATTCAAATGTGACTAGCATAGCCTTCACCCAAAAGTTTAACTAAGAATCAGTCTACATCCTGTCATGTAAGGAAGAACTTCAAATATAAAAGAGCACTCTTAAAGGCAACATTAGGAAAAAGGTGGATTTTCTAAGAGATTGGGAGTTTGACATAAGGTAGATATCAATAACAAGAAATGACAGAAGAAAATAAAATAGCTTGTGAAAAGGAAATATGTGTCAGTCTACAATGTAAAATTCTATAATTCACTCATGAATGAAGATGAAGTAAGATATTTTCAAAAAACAGACAGCATGATGTAATTTGAATTTTAGGAGACTCTAAAGTGAGTAAATTTATTTCATAATCAAGTACAGTGTATGTTTTCTCTATTCGATATGAAATACTTGAGCTTAGAAATTTTCTTGTTATCTATGTATCTCCAGAGTGCTTATTAACTCCTGAATGAATAAATGAATGAATGAACGAATGAATGCTTAAAAAGTGAATGCATATATATATTATGATAGAACTGTATGCCCAACAGTTAGTAGTATGATTCTTTGTGATGGATATTTTTAACGGATTTTTTTTTTTTGAGAGAGAGAGAGTGAGCGAATGTGCACACACATGCATGAGTGGGTGAGAGTCAGAGAGAATCTTAAGCAGGGTCCATGCCCAGCACAGAGCTGCCTCGGGGGTTGATCTCACAACCATGAGATCATGACCTGAATGGAAACCAAGAGTCAGATGCTTAACTGACTGAACCACCCAGGTGCCCCTGATGGATTGTTTTTAAAGGATTTATTTTTAATATATTTCATTACCTCTCTTAATTTCTCACCCTTAATTCTTGATATTTAAACTTGGTTTTAGTTTTAATTTACATCAAATTACTAAATTTACTTATTAAATATTTCCCTTGGCTAGTCTAGCTTTTGACCCAGACATCACGTTTATCTCATGACACAATTTTATAACATTTTAAAAGAGTATTAAAAACTTTCAATAAGAGATGCAGTATGATTTGCCCACAGTGAATATTTGATAAAAACATTCAATTCAATTTTGTTTGATAGAATTCAGGTAAAATTACTACATGGTTATTCTCATAAAACTATTCTAAATTTGGAAAAGTTGGATTTTAACCAGGTCTAATGTGTCACTCTATCATCGTGACTCTCTGGGAGGTACACCTGTTCACAGAGATCCAGAGTCATGCAGTCAAACTCTGTAAGGGACAAACAGGTCCTATGAATGAATAAAACAGGCTGCCTGTAAAATATGCTTTATTTGCTTAGTATTTACTTTTATTATTATAGAAATCGACTCTAACATTTTTCTTGGGACACATGGCTTTCTTGGCTACCTTTATTTCTCCACTTTTGAAGATATGCTTCTTTACTGTATAAAATAATGTAAAGATAAGAAAAGTGATCACAAATAACAACTGAAACAGAGTCACTGATTTAGGAAACACTGAAAGTAGTAGGAACTCAGAGGAGGTACATGCTTAATCTAAAGGAGGCCATTACTTTAACAGAGTAAGAGAATTACAGGAATGCACACACAGATTCCGGTTATACAGAGAAGCCAGAAACCTGAATGTGGAAATGTTGATAGGACCCAATAAAAACAGGTTTGTTGACTTCTGGTTTGAACCCTTAGCATATCCTATACTGGCCTAGGTCCTGGCAACTCCTGCCCATCCTGTTTTTTGTTTTCCTCCCTGTGATAATCACATTAATGCCCACTCCCCACACCA
Organism: Paguma larvata; assembly: GCA_030068075.1. Lineage (NCBI taxonomy): Eukaryota > Metazoa > Chordata > Mammalia > Carnivora > Viverridae > Paguma > Paguma larvata. The sequence goes on from JAINVK010000754.1 coordinate 36,717, forward strand.
ACAACATCCACATCTTAATCCTTAGAATCTGTGAATATGTTATATTACATGGAAAGGGGCATTAAGGTCATTAAGCAAATGAAATCCAGTTTACTAGTCAGGTGATAATCAGGATCAGGTGTAATCACAGTGTCCTTAAATGTGGAATTGAGAGAAAGAAGAGTCAGGGTTAGCGTGATGAGATTTGGGAATCAAATTGCCATTGGTGTCTTTGAGATGGAAGGGTATCATGACCTAAAGAATGCAGGAAAACTCCAGGTTCTAGAAAGGGCAAGAAAACGAGATCTCTCTGAGAGTCTCTAGATCTTTGGTTTTATATCAGTGAGACCCATTTCAGTCTTCTGACATCCAGAGCTGTAAGATAAAAATTTATATTATATTAAACCACTACATTTGTGGTAATTTTTATGGTAGCAATAGGAAACAAATACATTCACTGACAAATTCGATGTCCAGTTATTGGCTTATCCTGACAATTGAATTTTTCATGTATCCCATCAGTTAGTCTACATTATTGAAAATGACGTGTCCAATTAAACATTTCTTTTTTACCTATTCATGTAGTCCTAAGTTATCTGAGATGGTTTGGTGTTGAGTTTAACTTGGATTTTGATTTCACTTTTGCCAATTATTCTCTCTGAACTTGGGTTTCATATTCTAAAAATGTCTACCTCATAGACTTACTGGAAAGAAAAATTTAGACATTGCATGTAAAGCAAGTGCTTAGCACAGTGACTAATCCATAGTGCAATATAAAAAATCTAGATAATGTTGTTTTCTTATTATTTTATCCTTAAATTTTCACCTTGTTTTGTAAGGTGACATAACTCCTTAGTTACTACTCTGTTGCCTCATTCTGGACTACCATTGTTAGTCCTTGACACAGCCTTTTACTTTGTTTAATGACACTCACATTCATCCCTTTTTTTCATACTGATTTCCATTTATAGGCCATACTTTTATATTCCTATTCTAGTATTGGCATATCTCAGTTGCCTCTATTCAGCAGTGAAACGAAGCCCACATATGATGCATTTATACTTTCCGATGTTAAAGATCAGAGCATTAAAAGCAATCTCATAAGTATGTTGTATAAAAGAAACCTCATTTAAAATGGAGTCAGTAGGCCAGAAAGGGCGCTTTCATTCCTTACCATTCATGGATGTACCTTGCACTCCCAACAGGAAGAAGCCTACTTTAGTACTCCAGCAGGAGAAAGAATTTCTCCTTGCCCATCAACAAGCTTACCCATAAGAAAATATCATAACTCTGTTATGAGTTGATGAGAAATCATCATCACCCCGAACTCTTGCTTTTCCTCAGTGGACTTTCATTCAAAATAGTCACTCTCAACTTCTTCCTTCTCTCTATAAAATAATGTTTCTCTCCTTTGATCTCCAGACTTGTATTTGGTTTGTCGTAGCTTGCATGTCCTGAAGTATAATTGCTCTGTTATTCCAGATAAACCCATTTTATTAGTAAAACAAATGGCTCATTTACTTCTAACATTGATAATAGAAACTTATGTACTCAGAATGATACAGAAGGATATATAATTCAACAATGTGTATATGATGGACAATCAGAGGAATGTGGATATTTTGCTTTCAAAATATCCAGTTTCGGTTCATTTCTTGTTAATTTTATCACTGTGAACCCAAATGATTGACAACCCTTGATAAAATTCTTGACAAAATATGTAATAAGGTATCTAGTACAGGAACTAAAACCAATCACTTACATTTGTTTCTACCTGATACTCATTCAAAAAAAAAAGTATAAGTGATAAGTAATAATGATGAGTACTTATTGAGTGCTTATATTTTTTTCAGAATTACTGCTTTAAGAGTTTAGTTCATGTTAACTCATTTAATACTTATTAAATACTTCTCTCTTCCAGAGAAGAAAGTAAATCACAGAGAGGTTAAGTACCTTGTCCAAGGCCAAGATAGTAAATTATAAGTCCAGGATTGGAATCCAGGCATAAATTTAAGAGCCTGAACTTTTATTTTTTTTAAGATTTTATTTTTAACTAATCTTTGCACCCAGCGTGAGGCTTGAGCCCACAACCCCAATATCAAGAGTTGCATGCTTCACCAACTGAACAAGCCAGGTGCCTCTCAGAGCTAGAACTTTAAATGTTATGTAATTCCAGTAATAGCCTCAAAATAATATTTATTATGAGTTATTGTGTACTATTTGTGTTCCCTGTAAAATATGTTGAAATGCTAAACCTCCCATGTGATAATATTAGGAGATTTGGGAGGTAATTAGGTCATGAAGGTGGAGCTCTCATGAATGGAATTGGTGCCCTTATAAAAAGAAACACGAGACAACTGGTTTCTCTGCTCTCTGCCATGTGAAGATACAATAAGAAAATGGTTATCTGCAAACCAGGAAACCCTCATCAGACATGGGGTCTGCCAGCACCTTAATCTTGAACTTGCAAGTGCCCAGAACTGTCAAAAATGGTTCATCGTTTAAGCCATAGAGTCTATGGTAATTTGCTATAGCAAACCAAACTGAGTAAGACAGAGGCATTGAAAGTGATTGCATCACACTGTCTACTGAGGAATATGATTTTTATTTTCAGGCTTTTAAAAATAAGTCATCTCACTTGTTTTTTACTTCAAGAGAAATATAGAGGCTATATATTACAGAGTTAAAGGACAACAAATTATAATGAATATATTGAAATACAATTATCATTATAAATAAGAACAAAGAGAACAATTAAGTAGACTGGAAAGCAGAACAACTACCTGACATAGTAGGGTCTTTACATTTTATTATTTTTATCGAGAAATATTTAAAATGTAAGCCTAGAAGCTATTAAAAAGGCTTAACAGTACAGATGAACATAAAAAAGTCAGGAATCCAGGAGACATCAAGACACTGGTTGAAATCTTCATATATTTTCACTAACTACATAGTAAATTTTTAAAAATCATTTTCTTTTTATCTTTGAATAAGACACTAACACAATTTTGACTACAGATACTGTGAACAATTGGATATATTCATCAAAGACTCATTTTAGTTCTTGATTTTCTGTTTCATTATTCATAGTTTTCTACTAATTTCAAAACAGAAAAAAATATTTAAAATCCAAATTGACCAGATTCTAGATAGGTTTCATAGTTCGATCATATATAGGGTAAAATGTGTTTCCAAACATTAAAAAAAAAAAGGGGGGGTGCCTGGGTGGCTCAGTCGGTTGAGCGTCCAGCTTCGGCTCAGGTCATGATCTCACGGTCTGAGGGTTTGAGGGTTGTGCTGACAGCTCAGAGCCTGGAGCCTGCTTCAGATTCTATATCTCTTTCTCTCTCTGCCCCATCTCCTGCTCATGCTCTGTCTCTGTATCAAAAATAAATAAACATTAAAAAAATGTGTTTCCAATGTCTTTTATATGTTAAAAGTCACCAGTTGTCTAGAGAATCATCAAGAACAGCCATATATATGTATACATACACACGTCCACACATTTTAAAGATGACAGTCATCATGTTGAGTTATGTAATGTTCCTAAATACAACTTTCTAGAAAAGTAAGATTTATCTTTGACGTAACATTACACTGACTAATACAAAATTTGTAGAGCTATTTCCATGGAAAGAGAATTTTGGCATGTGTAAATGGTAAAATGTGTCATTCTTCGTCATATGAAATGGATAATTGCATATTTTTAAATTAATATATATAATACCTTTAGGTAACAGAAGACACAGAATATGCATGGAAATGCTTAGTGTATAGGACTCTTGCATTTCAGAAGTCTTTCTCTTAATTGCTACAGGATGGTATTGCATTTTATGGAGCTATGACATTTATTTGTTTAAGGAATAAGATAAAAAAAATAGGAGATAGGTCCTAATATACAAAACATTTCTACTCAACAGGATTGATGTCAACCGTTTATATTGATAACATTAAATAAACTATATTTTAAAAGTAGGGTTTTTAATGTTAATAGCTAATATATTGAAAAGACTATAGGCTTTGGAGTTAGATCTCTTTAATCATGGCCTTGACATTTAATACATAGGCAAACATATACGATCTACTTCAACTCCTAAAATATGATTTTCTGTCTATAAAATGAGTATAGTAATATCTACAACATCAGAAAATACGAATATTAAAATAAGTACCTTTGGGGCGCCTGGGTGGCTCAGTTGGTTGAGCGTCCGACTTCAGCTCAGGTCATGATCTCGCGGTCCGTGAGTTCGAGCCCCGCGTTGAGTTCTGTGCTGACAGCTCAGAGCCTGGAGCCTGCTTTGGATTCTGTGTCTCCCGCTCTCTCTGCCCCTCCCCCACTCATTCTCTGTCTCAAAAATAAATAAACTTAAAAAAAAATAAGTACCTTCAAAGTAATTACTGGGATCTGTACGCCCTGAAAAAAAGTGGCTTTTACTATTCACAATAGAGAAATGTTGTATAATACATTCTTAAAGAAATACACATAATCCCAAAATGAGTGGCAACAAATAAATACAAAATGCTTTTCCACAGGAAATTTTGTTACGTGTTAGGCTTTGAATTTTGCTTATCAATATAGTTATAACAAGTATAATGCACAGTTTATTTAACTGGGTCATAAGCCACCCTAAGTGAACAAATGACAGTTGAATCGTTACCTTACAGTTCTCCACGACACACTATGTACATGAGAGTCAGCTTTTTGAAGACATTCTGTCATGAATTTTGCTAGAAGCATATCAGAACCAGGTTGGTTCTCTCTTTCTGATTATCTTCATTTTCTTTATATACGGGCGTAGAATCAAACATCATAAGCTGGGCCGAAAGAAACTGTATTTGGTTTTATTTTAAATCCTTCATTTATGAATAAAAAATTGACACATTTTCCTCTGAGCTATGCCACAGGCATTCTTAAATTATCTTGGTGGATATGACCATCATGTGCAGAATGGAGAGCAAAAAAGCAAGTTTCACTAGAGCTAAAGAATAATATTGAAAATGTATTAGGACTAAGGTTGAAAACCGGGCAATAGGTCCTATGATGGGCCAAGAAGATGAGTTTAGTTTAACAGGGCTGTCAGAGAGAAATACCGATAAACCATATTCAAAGAACACCAGGGTGAAAAGAATGCTTGAAGAATATTGATCCAGTGGTGGGAACACTGTGGATTCTGAAAAGCTGTTTTCCCCATTCATTCTATTATTTAATTATAAGAGTCCTACAAATAATTGCTCCTTTCTGAAAATAGACTTGCATTCTCTTAAGCCAAGGCAAACTTTACTCTTCTACTGAAAGACTTCTAATGTTCATTGATGTCTGTAAAAAAAACGCATATTGAGGGGGAAAAATCTTAATAATATATTAAAAAGGAAACAAATAGAAAAGTAATGCCAGATATTAATTACTTATATTTTGCTTGGATATGGCTGCTAATTATCATTGCAATCATCATCACAATCTCAGAGAATTCGATCTCAAATAAATTACATCTAGATAAGGTATCTACTCTGAATAACTCTGCATTTCTTTTGCTTGGTTATCCACCCTCAGAAATTCAATTCTAATACCTGAAATGGATAATAATTACATTGATTATCCTATTGCCAATTCATATTTGCATGAATGGTAGCCTATAAATTTGTACAATAGTTCAATTCAGGGGGACAAAAGGACCTGGCAAGTGAAGTCTCATGCTCGGATCACAGGAAGTCTCCTGTCTTTACAGGAAGGCTTCTAACAGATTCTGTGCATCAAACATCCATGAGTATCTATTTCCTACATAAAATGCTTCAAGCAGCTGCTTACTTTTTATGTGTAACTTTCCTTTCCCATGTTCTTTCATTTTCTGATTCCATTAGGGGAAGTCCTTGATTAGGAGCCAGTGGTCTTTAACACCTGCTAATCTCCTTTTGAACAAGGGGAGTGTTTGCCAGGCCAGGCATCTGCAGGCAACAGGGGGCTAGAGTGGCACCAGGGGGGCAGGATGCAGTGGGTATTCAAATCCGCATATCCTGAATCTTTGAATCAAGAGGGTTTCCTTCATTGAACACTTGAGTGGGGTCTCCTAGCAGCTAAGGAAGCACTGGAGATGTGTAATTAAAGGAATCCATTATGCCCTAAACACAGCGAGACTGTAGCTATTCCTAATTCCCATAGAATTGAGCCAGCTCCTTGTGCCCACTGCGGAGTTTGTGCTCTCTCCAGGAAGTGCCCGGCCGCCCCTCCGCTGTGGGAAGACGACTGTGAAGGGCTGTAGTATGTTTCCTTGCAGTGGAAAGCAGCTTATGTATTGTTGAAAAGGATACGGTGCTGAAGCCAGCACCTGGGCTCTCCTAACATGCATGCCTGTCAAGCCTGGCTTAAGATTTAATGAGGCCTTTTGGGAGAGGACGTTCTACATATTTTTAGTACATGCCAATTCTTAGTTCACAAATGAAATAATAAAACCCCCAGACCTGTGTTGCACTTTGGAAATAATTCCATCTACCTTTGTCATTTTCTGAGGAGGGAAACGAAGCCAAAATCAAGCTGTAGTTACCTGAAGTTCTCAATTTTCTGTTTTCCAGATCTTTCACATTCATATTGTCCGGAAATGCAATCGAAAATATTTATCGTTCTTGCATCAGATGCTACACTCTCTGCTCTGGTTTGGGATACAATGGAGAGCAAGATAGAAATGGTCTATGACTCCACAGAAACTGTAGGCTAATAGTAGAAGACAAAGATTTAAGCATTGTAGTAAGTGAAAAAGTTTCTTGAAACAAACAAAAAAAATCAAATAAGGAAGAATAAATAACGTAGACTAGCATCAAAGTTAGGCTTTTGTTATTAAACTGGTACATTTTTAAATTAAAATATAGAACTCCTTGTAAAATTTATGAGGATATGCTGAGGGTTTTGATTACTGAGACATTACATATCTTCTTGAAAGAATAGTATAAAACTTTAACATTTTCCAACTTCAGATTCTTGTGATTAAGGGGGTATGGGTTCATTAAAAATGTATAAATGAATGCATTAATTCAAACAGGTTTTCCTCGGTTAATTAAAATATTTTCACACCTTATAGGAACAAGTCTTCTTGTTTTGTTTTGCTTTGTTTTTAAGAAATTTATTCTACATTGTTTTTCTTTTCTGTGAAACCTTTTACTGTTAAGTAAAGAGTTTGCTGTTGCAGATAGTAAATATAATACTAAAATCACACCTTAAAGGGAAGATTTATAATACAACAGATGGACTGATACTAGTTTAAGACCAGATCTGATGTGTTTGATTATTGGTCTATTTTTTGAATAGTAGTTCCTAAATACATTGGGGATGGGTGGAATCTCAAGGTCCATTTAAATATCATATTAAAGCTCCAAATAACCTTCTTTAAAAAATATATGCACCATTGTTTTATTCACAGGCTCCACATCCTGATCAAGGGAGGACTATAATTATATAGCTTAGGCTTTGTCATTCACCCTACCTTGTTGTTATCAATGTATCAGATTGTAAACAAACAGCAGTTTAGCAAAACTATAGATGACCTATTCTGGACAGAGTAGGTAAAGTAAAATAACTTTGGTCATCTAAAACAATAGACTCAAATAATAATACTGAATATATTAAAGGAGCAAATGTAAGGGTCTATATCTCAGTTAAAATAATCAAAGCAATAACTAATTTTACTTATTTTTACCATGGGCATACACATCTCAAGTTCCATATTAATCATTGGTTCCATGTTTATAATAGAGGGTGACCAAACCAGAAACACTAGGGGAATGTGACAAAGATGATGATATCTGGATATAGTCACTTGAGCAACAATTTACTGACCCACAGATTTCTATCTTAGAACAGAGACACTTAGGTGCGCACATCCCTTCAAGAGCCGCAAGGCTCTATCTGTCTAGAAGTCAAAATTAATAGCAGTGAGTGAACTTTACCACTTGATTACAGGTACTTACAAACAAATTCTGTAATTATTTATTGCTAGAATAGTATGCTCCAAATGTTGTTGAGTAAATTAATATATTTCACAGGGAAGAAAAATACAAAACAAAGAGGAAATGGTCAAATTATTATCTGACATAGACTAGGGAGCTCACATCTCTGGAAGTGCTTCAGTAGACACTAAATTATCATTTATTAGGAACTTGAAGGAGAATTCTTAAATTGGAAATGAGATGAAGATAGATGATTTCTAAGTCTCTATTTAAATAGTTTAGGGGTGCCTGGTGACTCAGTCAGGTGAGCGTCCAACTTCGGGTCAGGTCATGATCTCACTGCTCTGTGCTGATAGCTCTGAGGCTGCTTCAGATTCTGTGTCTTCCTCTCTCTGCTTTTCCCCTGCTAATATTTTGTCTCTCTCTCTCTCAAAAATAAATAATCATTAAAAAATAAATAGTTTAGTATTCCTTTATGGAGGAGACATTTCCTTTTCTTCAGAGAATATGATGGGTTAACGTAGAAAAGCAGGGATTTATTTGTCATCTAATAATTAATATATTAAAAATGGTGATACTTGGATGTCTTATAAGTGTATATGAACTTGCCAACACAACATACATTCAAATCTGTATCTTTTGATACAAAGTGATACATTCCAATATTCTGTTTTTTTTTTTTTTTTTTTTTTTGGATTTCTAATAGTAATCACTACAACATCCCTCCAACTGAAGACTACAAATAAAATACACTTACAAATTTATCTTCAGATGAGACCTCTTTAATGATCTTAACTCTATGAAATCTGGAGATTGCTGAGACTAAAAGAAGAGATTAAAAAATCAAATAAATGAACTCACATGAATGTTAAAAAATAGTTTATTTTTTTAGTATGGTCAATTAACAAAATAAGTTGTATTTAAAATGTTCTTCTGGCAAATACTGGTTTTTTTCCGTTTGAGTTTTGACATGCAATAAAAATACAATGCAAGTACATTTTTATAGTGGAGATCAATGAAACATGACTGGCATCATGCTATTTGCCAACGTATTTTACATGTCAGCTTTCAATGCATGCAAATGTATTATTTTGTTTGGAAGCATGTCTTGGTCCTATAGTTTATCACAATTTGTGTGTGTAACTCTGAGATTCTACTGAAAATTCTTCCAGGAATGATGTTGATAAATTAAGGTAACAAAATGATTTTGTGTGGATCAGTTCTAAGGATAATAGAAAAAAGAAACAAAATATTTGGGGAGAGGTATCATCTTTCTGTAAAATTAATACATTTCAAAGTCAGACGGTTAACCCAAATGATGATGATAAATAACTTATGTAACATTTTTTAATGCCATTTGTAAGCACATACAAAGCTTATACAAATAATTTGTTTTTGTTTTGTATTGTTATGTTTTTACTTTAACATTACTCAAAAAAGAGGTAGAAACTGTATGTCATCTTATGACAATAACTACTAGAGGGGATAAGGAAGGATCCCTAATTATGCCACCATATGTCTCTTAAAACTTTTTGGTTTCTTATTTTTAACTAAGGGATTTATTCTCTAGAGATACCATAAGGAGAAATCATATTACTTCTGTAATCTATGTAGCATAAAAGTTTATTAAAAAGTTAAAATTTACTAAAATTTAAATTTTTTAAGTTTATTTATTTTCAGAGAGACAGAGACAGCGTGAGCAAGGGAAGGGCAGAGAGAGAGGGAGAAAGAGAGAGAATCCCAAGCAGGCTCCATGCCACCAGCACAGAGCCCAATGTGAGGATTGAAATCACCAACCATGAGATCATGACCTGAGCCAAAATCAACAGTTGGATGCTTAACCAACTGACACCCACACACCCCCAAATTTACTAAACTTTACTAAAAATTGTCAAAAAAATTGGCTACCATTTCATTTCAAGATGGCAGGTTGTAACTTGTGAGACACAATCTTTCAAAACTCTTTTGAAACTCATTGTCTTGTTTTTGTTATTGTTATGTAAGCTGACTTTTTAGATAATCATTATAGAACTTTTATATAAACTCTATAAACTAATTGATTGTGGTGAGAAGTAAGGACAATGAAAAATATTTGATAACAATATGTTATATGCTTGGCAGTTAATTATATAAGTAAAATAAAAGAAACAAAACCCTCAGTTTTATTTGATAAATATTTACTGGCTTAACAGTTTTCCCACCTTAATTTGGATTCCCAATCAGAAAGAAGTGTGTTAGCTAATGAGTTGATACAAATTCAGTTCTATTTTGCAATTATAGTTTTCAAAATGAGTTAATGTATAATTCTTTTGGATAATTAACCAATCATTTATTTTAACATTTTATTTGCATGAAACTTTTCATCAGAATCTACTCTTACTTTATAAACTAAAAGTGTGTTTCAAGTTTCTAAAGCTGATACCTATATCATTGAAAAGAATAGGCAGATAAGATATAAAAACCCAAAGACAATAAATATAAAATGTAGTACAGTGGCATATTCCAGAATTCTATTCCTTAATATCTATACGCAATTTAGAACAATTTGCTATGCAAAGGATTGTACATCATACCAGGAAATGATGGTAATTTAAAATGAATTCTGAAATCAAAAGAATAGCATGTAGTTTCTTTGGTGGGTAATTTACATAGGAGCTTGTAGATTAAAAGAGAAAACATATATGGAGAAGTAAATTTTACGGACACTGTGTCTTCTGATAGTATATCTTTTTAGTTTCCTCTGCAGCCATCCCCAGTGCATCTCTATTATAGAAATATATTCTCTTCCTGTCAAGATCGTATTATGAATTCACAGAGAAATAATCAAAACTTCTATTTAAATTTATAGCAGTGATGACTGAAACATATGCCAAAGAATATTTAAAGATCTATAACCATGGTCAAAAACAAAATAAGATATATCTGTTTACCTGACACAGAACAGTGAGAAGCAAAAGCCACAGATCTGCTGAACTTCAGACTAGGAAAAAGGATGCAAAAGAATCTCATAAATTTCAAAGAGGAGAACCAGGCTCACTGGAAAGAACTGGAGCTAATGTACATTCTCTCTGTCTATTAAAGGACGTTCAATACCTACAATCATTGCTTAGGTCTATATTGAGCTTTAAGCTTCTGCTAGAATAACAAGGAGAGTGGGAAAAGCCATGTGAATTGGACCATAGTCATGCCATGCATGGGCTATGAAACTAGGTCAGTATATATCCATAGAATGAGAGCCCTTCATTACCAATATTTCAAATTTTGAAATGGAAAACCACACTTGTATGATGGAGTGAAGCATACTTCTAGATATGAAGGGGATGTCATAATGTTGAGAGGTTGGAGGGAAAGAGTTAATAAGGAGGAAGAAGGAGAGAAGAATGGAGAAGAAACTCTTTCAAGAGTTCAATCTACTGGGGCGCCGGTTGAGCGTCCGACTTCGGCTCAGGTCATGATCTCTCGGTCAGTGAGTTCGAGCCCCGCGTTGGGCTCTGTGCTGACGGCTCAGAGCCTGGAGCCTGCTTCACATTCTGTGTCTCCCTCTCTCTCTGCCCCTCCCCCGCTCATGCTCTATCTCTCTCTGTCTCAAAATTAAATAAACATTAAAAAAAATAAAAAAAGAGTTCAATCTAAATTTCACAACATACCAAGAAACCTAAATGAACAGAAGCCAACAATTTCAATAAGTGGATTGATTCAATGAATAAACTCCAATGAGTTCATTCCAATGAACAATCTGAAAAGACATACATATGATAAAGAACTCAGAGATATAAAACAGAAAAAAAAATAACAGTTTATAAAGCAATAAAAGCAGACATAAATGAAGACCAGGGAGAACTAAAAAGAAACAAATAGGAGACAAGAGGATATAGATACAGATATATCTATTTATATCCATCCTATCTATATCTATAGGTAGACAGGTAGATAATATTATAGAAGAAAAACAGGTTAGGTTGGTCACAACTGAAAATAGAATTAACTATAAAGAGATGAAAAAATTAAAACATGAATATAAATTTGAGAAATGAAGAGGAGATTGAGGTGCTGCAACAAACATCTAATAAAAGTTCCAGAAGTAGAAAAGAAAACACAGAATGCGGAGATTGTATTCAAAAGGACAATGCCTGAGAGTTTTCAAGAATTGAAAGAAAATTTAAATCCTGAAAGAGAAAAAAAGTCCAGTATTGAAGAAAAAAATAAAGATACATCCAAACTCAGAAATGTTGAATGAAAATAGAGAATGTCAGCATTAAGAAAAAAAAAAAAAAAGGTTTACTCAGAAGGTAAAACAGATAATCTACAGATAAATGTCATTAATATAATAGAATTTTTATTAGTGAAAATTTATTATGAAAAAAAGTTGGATTAATATTTCCAAAATGATGAAGGAAAATGCCTGCCAATTTAATATTCTAAATTCTAGCTAAACTGTCATTCAAAAAAATAGCAATATTTTCAGGTATAATACCACTTATAGATTCTAGAAAAAGAGCTAGTAAGTTAATCTCAATCTGAAAATTTAACTTAGAAGAAATGTAAGCTACAGATTTATCAAAGAATGTTGGAAAATATGAATTACATCATAGTAATAACAGGTGTGCCTGGGTAGTTCAGTGGGTTAAGCATCGGACTCTTGACTTCAGCTCAGGTCATGACCTCACAGTTCAGTGAGCTTGAATCAAGCATGGGCTCTGTGACGATAGCACCGAGCCTGCTTGGGATTTTTCCTCTTCCTCTGCCCCTCCCCTGCTCGCAGTCTCTCTGTGTCTCAAAGTAAATAAATAAACTTTACAAAATACTAAAATAATGAAATTATTTAGTAGATACTGAGTTAAAAGGCAGATGGGATTCACAGCTTTTAAGGAAGGGGGAATCGATGTACTGAGCATCTTTAAACTCAGCAAATTATAAATGTAAATATGTTTGATAAAATACTAAGTGTAGGGACTCCTGTGTGGCCCAGGTGGTTAACCCTCAGATTTGGCTTAGGTCATGATCTCCCAATTCACGGATTCAAGTGAGCCGCATATCAAGTTATGTACTGACAGTACGGAACCTGTCTGGGATTCTCTCTCTCTCTGCTCGTCCACGCCCCCCTCAAAAGAAAAAAAATTAAGTCTAGTAGATAGCATAATAGAAATAAATCTATAATATCTAAATCAGTAAGAAAAAATCCAAGGGAAGTCTATAAAAAACTAAGGAAAAATGATAATAAAGATAAAATATGTTAGGAGATAGTAGAAATGAGTCTAAATATATCAGTAATTACAAGGTAAAAACAGATTTTAAGTCACTAATTAAAATTTATGAATTATCAGAGATTATTATTTTTTAAATCTCAGCAATAAAATGCTTGCTAAGAATACACCCTAAAATATATGCAGTTAACACAGAAAGTATGAAAATGTTAAGATGACGAATACTTTCACCGGGCAAATGCTAGTCCAAAGAAAACTCTAATATCAATATTAATATCAATCAAAATTAAATTTAAGGTAAGCATCATAAAATTGTATGCGGCCAACAATACCATCATAAAATATATAAAAACTGATAGAAATAAAGAAAAAATTGATAATTTATTCAACATAAAAAATACTACTCGCAGTTTGAACATAGAAAATTAAATATAAAGATTATTAACTGGTAAAAGGAGATAATAACTATGCAAGGGATAAGAAAGTATTCTAAATTGTAAGGAATAATAAATGTAGGGAGCAACTATGACTTTGAGGGCAGAGGAAGAACACCAAGGGAGAAACGTACTTCGAAATGGGACTCCCACAAATTCAGATGTCTTTGGAAAAAGTATGGCTGCGGCTCACAGAATAATGAAGTTTGCTGAGGTGCTACAAACAAGAGTTGTCTGCTATCAGTCACTTCCTGGAGTACAGGGAGTGTTCATTAGGTATTAATGGGCCACTTATGATTAGAGGAATTCACCCACTGGGGTGTGGGCAGTCTGGACTTGGTCCACAAGAAGCTATCCACTGCAGCGCAGCAAAAACACACTGGAAGGTGAGCACCACTAGGTTTCGTGCATGCTGCAGGCAGCTCTGGAATTAGGGGAAGAAAACCACCCCAAAATAGGGGTGAAAAGCCCCTCCCACTGCTATGCTTTATAGTGTCTCTTCAGCATCCTCTGTTGGCAAAGTCTAATATTGGTCCAGCTGGCAAAGGGGAAATGGCTTCAAGGACCAGCTCCGTATCACAAAGCCCGGCAAAGAAAGATTCATATAAAGTTGAGAAGCAATATATCGATAACTGATGCAAATGTGTTGGTCCAAAGAGCATCAAGAAGGAATTCTCTCAAGACCATTGAAAATATCAGAAAAAATATATATACCTAGAAATAAATGTAACAAATAATTTGAAGGACCAAAAGTACAAAGTCACTGAGGCAATGCAAAAGGAAAGAAACGTCATTCCAATAAATGGCCCTGGAACAAGATTCAAATAGGGGGAAAACAATGACACATGATAATGCCCCATAAACGCACACGAAAAATCTAAATGAGAAAAAGTTAAGACTCGATAATACTCCATAAATATACAAAAAAAATTATTGGAGGTAAATTGGAGATTTAATTGTAAAAACTCTTCTAACAAAATATAGGAGAATATCTTTGAGAGCTTGGTCTCATTAAAAATTTTTATTCAGAAATCAAAAATTGCTAACCATAAAATAAATAATTAATAGACTGGAAAACTGAAAAAAACTCTACTCATTGAAAGCTCCTTATGAAAATAAAATCAAAACACAGAGAAATATTCAAAATATATATTAGATAAAGAACTAATATTCAGAAAATGCAAATAATTATCATAATTATAAAGGAAAACAATGCAACTAAAAATGGGCCAAAGTCTTGCACCCAAAAGAGCATGTACGACTAGTTAAAATGTGTATGGAAAATTGTTAACCATCATGACTTATCAAGAAAGTTAATATTACAATAAGATATAACTACATACACACGAAGTATATCAAATTATGAAGGACTAAGTGTGAAATGTTAGAGAGGATAAAGAACAATAAAAATTTCACTCATCACTACTGAAAGTACAATTGTATACAAATCTTTTGGAAAATGGTAGTTTGTAATAAAATTACATAAGTCCATGATTCAGCAATTTTACTTCAAAATATTTATCTTTAGGAAATAAAAGCAGATATCCACACAGAAAAAAAGAAAGACTTGGGCAAGCATGCCTATTGTTGCTTTATTCATAATGCTAAAATTTTTTGGCACATTTATTTAATCATATACTACTCAGCAGTAAAAAAAATGAAATACTAATATAAACATTGATAAATCCTAAAAAAAAACAAAAGTGATCTCAAAAAGGAGTCAGAAACAAAGTATGTATAGAATTTGTGTTATGTGAGCTTCAAAATTAGACAAAGCTAATTTATGGTGTTAGGAATCAGAATAGTGAATGCTATTGATGGGGGGAGGTGGGAAGGTTGACTGAAAATAGTTTGTGAGAACTTCCTAAGATATGATAGTCTTCTACATAGGATATACTTTCATCAAAATGCATTTAACTATACACTTAAGATCCATATATCTTACTGTATTCTACCTTGAAAAAAAAAGAAAATAGTATGAAAGAGATAAAATAAGATTCAGAAAGATTGTAATATATTCTATATTCGTAGAGTAACTCATGATCTTAAAAATATATTAATTCCCCAAATTAATTTAACTAATTACATTACAACAAGGATATTCTAGGTTTCTCTTGAAAGATAGACCCTATATTTCATAAAGAAGACTTTGCCAGCACAGATTTTCTCCTCCTTTGAAACAGTCATTATTATTATGAAGACTAGAAAACTAAGAACTATTTACCTAGATGTTCTAGACCCTTCTTTACCTGAAGCCGAAGACCCACAGATAGCCAAGAAGCCAAACCTGCAGAAAATATTTAAGTTAATGTGATATCAACTATTCACAAACAAAGTTGGATTTGTAGCAACCACCATTGTATGAAGCATCTGATATTTTTGATAGAGCTGTGACAAAGTTTGGGAGACCAATCTGGTATCCAAGGTTACAGTGACACAGGCTGACCCAAGGTTAAAAAAAAACAAACAAAAACAAAAACAAAACAAACAAACAAAAACTTTAATGAGACATTTTCCCTGACTTTACTTCTGGCTATGTATACCCAAGCCAAGTTGCCTGCTCATTCTGGATATCCCATAAACTCTCTAATATCTTTAATAAATCCCCTTTTCAGTATTCTGTTGTCTGTAACTAAGAGACTTCACTGGTATACAATAGTGAAGGGATATAAATATCCACAACATTTTTAAAAGCAAATCTTTCCTGGGGCACCACCTGGGGGTCAGTTGGCTAAGTGTTCAACTTCAGCTCAGGTATCTCGTCGTTCCCGAGTTCAAGCCCCATGTTGAGTTCTGTGCTGACAGCTGAAAGCCTGAAGCCTGTTTTGGAATCTGTGTCTCCTTGTCTCTCTGCCCCTCCCCTGTTCATGCTCTGTTACTCTCTCCCAAAAATAAATAAACATTAAAAAAAAAAAAGGAAGAAAATCTCTCACTATTAGACTATTAGATATCAAGACTTAAACTATAGTATATAAAACAGGATACTATTGCCTCATGGAGTAAATGAAAGAGCTATCTTAGAAACAAATCCACAATTATACGGACAATTTCCAATGTGTAGGGATTACAAGAATGACAACAACAAAGGGAATTTTAAGTCAATAGTTTGGGGTCCATTGGCTTTCCATGAGAAAATAAAGATATTATTTAAGTACTTCAAAGCCATACACAAAGTACACTACTTTCAAAGGAATATTTTCAATTAAACTTAGAGCTGACTGCTCTTAGGAGAAAATGTAAAATATTTCAGGTTAAGAAAAAAAACTTAAATAAGACACCCCAAAAGACAACATATATAGAGACACATGGATAATTTTATAATAATACAAAACATAGACGGCAGCAAAATTTCAGTTTTCTGTATGATAGTACTGTAAATGCAATTGAAAACAATTAGACTAAGAGAAGATAGTTGTGGTATTTTGATCAGCAATGGTATATACACAATGTCTAAAGAATTTAAAAAATAAATAAGATGAAACCACCCTGTGCAAGTGAACCAATAGACTAAAAAATATATCCGGAGAAGAAAAAAAGATGGAATAAAATCAAATTGTAACATCTAGAAGTATGATTTACCCAGAGGTGATGACATGGTAAAACTGGAACTGATTCTGGTTTGTGGGTATATACATTGGCACAGAATTTTTATTTTTATTGTTTTTAAATTTTATTTATTTATTTTGAGAGAGAGAGTGTCTGTGTGTATGAGATCGGAGAGGGGCATCGAGAGAAGGAGAGAGAGAGAATCCCAAGCATGCTTCCCGCTGTCAGCACAAGAGCCCCATGCAGGGCTCAAACTTGCCAATCTCGAGGTCATGACCTGAACCGCAATCAAGAACCTGAGGCAAAACCAAGAGTCAGATGCTTAAACGCCTGAGCCTCCCAGGTCATCCTGGCACAAACTTTTTAAACCCCGTTAGTGATGCTTCTTTTTTTTTACCTCACAACTTTCCTTGCTTTGAAGTTGGCTCTGTCTTAAATTAATGTACTTACTCCTGCTTTCTTTTGATGCGTATCAGCATGGTATATTTTCTTGCATCCATTTACTTTTAATCTAGATGTGTCTTTATATTTAAAGCGGGGTTCTTTTAGACAACATATAGTTAGGCCTTGTTTTTTGACCTGCTTTGATAGTCTCTGTCATTTAATTGGTCTTTTAGACCATTGATGTTTAACGTGATTATTGATATAGTTGGATTAATATCTACCATGCTTGTTATGTTTTATTTTTGTTCTTGTTCTTAGTTTCTTTTTCACCCTTTCTCTGTTTTATTGTGTTTTTTTACCAAGCATGTGATAATTCCATTTTCTCTCCTGTCTTAGCAAATCAGTTATACTTCTCTCTGTACTTTTTTTAGTGATTGTCCTAGAGTTTGCAAAATACATTTACAGCTAATGCAAGGAACTACAACAAGCAAAACTACTCCACTTCATGCGTAGCAAAAATGTCTTAAAATAACAAAATAATTCTTATCCTTCCCTCTTATTCCTTTTAACATTAGTATCAATCACTTCACTCATGTATAAAAGGATAAAGAAGCATAAGCATATGTACATATAATATGTATGTATAAGATATATGTAAGCATACATAATCAAATATATTGTTGCTATTATTAGAGATTAGCTAAGAGGAAAACTAAAAGATTTTACCTTCACTTATTTCTTCTTTGATGCTATGCCTGACATGTAGATCCAACTTTCTGAACTATATTATAGGTCCTTCTCTCTAAATAATTTTAAATATTTCTTGCAAAGCAGGTCAACTGACAACAAATTCCATCAATTTCTATTTCTTTGACAAAAATCAATATTTTTACTTTGCTTTTGAGGGATGATTTTGCAGAGCACAGAATTCTACATTGGGGGATTTTGTTTTGTTTTGTTTTGTTTTTTCCCTCAACACTTTAAATACTTCATTTTCTTCTTGTTTGCTTGGTGTCTGGGAAGTCAGATGTAATTCTCATCTTTTTTTCTTCTATAGTTAAAGTATTTCTTCCTCTGGCTTCTTTCAGAAATTTTCCTTTAATTTTTACTTTCTGCAGTTTGAAAATGATATGCTTGGGTATAGTTTTATATACATATGTGTGTGTATATATATGTATATATGTGTGCATATACATGTGTATATAGGCATTTATTCTGCTTCATATTTTCTAAGCTTCCTGAGTCTGTGTTTTAGTGTCTCACATTATTTTGGGGAAATCATCAGTTATTTTTGCTTCAAATATATATTTTTTCTGTTCCTTTCTTTCTTGTCCCCTCTATTATTCTCGTTATGTGCACAATATACTTTTTGTAGTTATCTCACAGGCCCTGGATACTTTGTTCTGTTCTTTGTGTTTGTTCGTTTTCCGTTTTTGGTTTGTTTGTTTTAGTTTTCCTTCTCTCTCTTCTTATTTTTTTAGTTTTTGGGAATCCTATTGATATATCCTTTAGGTCAGAGATTCTTTCCTCGGCTGTATCCAGTCTACTAATGAGCCAATAAAGAAGGCATTCTTCATTTCTGTTACAGTATTTTTTTAATGTTTATTTATTTTTTTTTGAGAGAGAAAGAGACAGAGCATGAGTGGGAAGGGGGAGGTCAGAGAGAGAGAGACACAGAATCCCAAGCAGGCTCCAGGCTCTGAGCTGTCAGCACAGAGCCCTACGCAGGGCTCAAACCTATGATCCGTGAGATCATGATCTGAGCCAAAGTCGGATGCCTAACCGACTGAGCCATCCAGGCGCCCCTGTTACAGTATTTTTTACCTCTAGTATTTATTTTTGGTTCTTTATTAGGATTTCCATCTCTCTGCTTACATTGCCCCTGGGTTCTTACATGCTGTCTACTTTACCTATTAGAGCCCTTAGCATATTAATTATAATTGTTTTTTCAAATTCCTGGTCTGATAATTCTGATTATCCCAACATCCTGTGTCTGGTTTGGATACTTTCTCTTTCTCCTCAAAATGTGTCTTTCCGTTTGGTATGCCTTGTATTTTTTTTTTTTTTTTTGACATGAGGTATCAGGTAAAGAAACTGCCATAAATAGGCCTTTTAACAATGTAATGAGGTGGTGGGGGAGGAAAACATTCTGTAATCTTTGGATTAGTAGGTTTCAGACTCCTAGTGAGACTATGCCTTGGGACTGTAAAATTTACAAGTGTCTCTCATTTTTCTCTCCACTCAGGTGAGACAAGCCTCTAGAGGCTTAGAGGTAGATTTTTCCCTTCTTCCACCTGGAAGGCTAGAGCCAGCCAGAGTTGGTGATTTCTCTTCCCCCACCAGGCAGGCTCTGGTAACACGCCAGCACACTACGGTCTGGTTAACTAGTTTCCCCTGACTGCATCCCTTGTAAAGAGAAGGAAGTGCTCAGGCAGGTTTCAAGATGGTGCCTTTTCCCTGACCCCTGCCGGAGCCCAAGGTGATTTTTTTCAGATTTTACTGTAGGAACCGGGTCCAACCTCTTGGGATAAATCTTCCAATATGTAAGGGGCATCTATATTACTTGGTCTCTCTGGAATTTTTAACTCTCAGACTTGTCCACACGGAGTCTCCTGCGATTTGTCAAGAAGTTCAAGTTTTCCAACTGCCGGGTGGTTCCCAGAGTGGTTTTTGCTCACGAGTGTCTGCTCAGGGTAAGCTGTGGCCCCCTGTATTTGCCCATGCATCTCTCCAGTCTTGGGGGCACTGGCTTGCCCTCTGTCCCCTGCTCTTCTATGAATCCAAGAAGAACTGTAGCACTTAGTGCTATTTCAGTCCACTCAGCCTTTTCTCTTTGCGGTTAGGATGGAGTGGTGACTTCCGGGATCCTTATATACAGACTGGAAATCAGATAGGAGCAATACCTATTAAAATTGAAAAAGACTGCAGTTTCTGATGATCCTGAGGTCTAACTTTTAGATGTACATCCTTGAGATATATTTGCCAATGTGTATAAGAATGTATGTACGAAGATGCTCATTGTAGCATCATTTAGAGTTCAAAAACCATGGAAATAAATGTCCATCAGTAAGCAAATGGGTAGAATACAGCTAGTGCATTCTTTGAATACTTTTTACATAGAAATTAAAAATAAAGTAGCTTTATATGCACCAACTTGGCCGCATCTCAAGAAAATAATGTAAGTGAATAAATCAAATTGCTTAAGGATTCAAGTAGTTTTATAATATATAAAAAATCCCTCTTTGTGTTTGTAGAAATATTTATATGCAGACAAAATAGAAGTACAAGGATTTTAAAATATTGCTTTATAAATTGTTATATGTAATATACATATTACAAAATGTTATAAAGTGCTAAATTATTACTGTCCACTTAACCCTCAATCTTCATTCCTATGGAGAGATGGAATTAAAATTTTACTAGGAAGAGGAAAGTTAAAGATTATTTGTAATATTTTACTTTTAAGAAAAAAATAAATAGAAAGTCAAAATTGAAATAATCACTTTTAATTGTGAAGTATAGATACACAAGCTTTTTAAATTTTTTTTTACTATACTTTTCTGTTTAATAAAAATCAAACATTTTATCAGTTAATATATTCTAATTGTAGAAAATTTAAAATATTATAGCCAGTGTGCTTGACTCTTGACAGGACTTTAAAAAGTTTGATTGAAATAAATGATATAAAAATTATATCATGTACAACACTGTGTTCTGCCTTTTTCTCCACCTAATGGTTTATCAGGAGAAGTAGTGAAGAGTGGATATCTGGATTAGGTTACATTTGTTCAAACACCAGATTCACAGATGGACTATTTATTTAAGGTCTCTGTACCTCAGTCTCCTCAAAAGTAAAATAAAGCAACCATAAAATGAGGCTGTGTAAAGATTAAATGAATTAATACATGTAGAATACTCAGAACAGTATCTGGCACATAGGAAATTTTAATATCTGTTAGACTTTGTTATTATTCCTCAAGTCATTTAAAACGTTTTGAATATGTAACATGAATGGCTGTATAATATTCTAACTTCACACTATTTTACAGTGCTTTTTACATTTTACCACAACTTTTCCAAACCTGCAGTAATAATTTAAATATATGCTCTAATTAATTATATGTTTATATCACTTTACTTTTAAAATGGAGTTTATAGGTAGTAAATTTTGAACCATTGTCTAGTTGAGAAATTTTTCTATTATGCACAAAAAGAAAAAGTTGCTGGATTAAAGCTTTTCCTCAAATATCTGAAAGTATTCTGCCTTTTACTTTTAGTATTTAGTGAGAAACTTAATGAAATTAAAATGAGTCTCATATTTGTTGAATTACACATATTTTTTGGTGTTAAATATATGATATCCATATTCCTTTTTAATTTATATTCGAGTTAGTTGTATAGAGTGTAGTATTGATTTCAGGAGTAGAATTTAGTGATTCATCACTTACATATAACACCCAGGGCTCATCCCAACAAGTGCCCTCCTTAATACCCATACAGCCATTTGGCCCATGCCCCCACTGACTTCCCCTCCAGCAACACTCAATTTATTCTCTGTATTGAAGAGTCTGTTATGGTTTCTCCCTCTTTCTTTTTATCTTATATGTCCTTCCCTTCTCCTGTGTTCATCTGTTGTGTTTCTTAAATTCCCCATATGAGTGAAATCATATAATATTTGTCTGTCTCTAACTCATTTCACTTAGCATAGTACACTATATTTCCATCCACATTGTTGCAAATGGAAAGAAATCATTCTTTTTGATTGCTGAGTAATATTCCGTTGCATATGTATACCACTTCTTCTTTATCCATTCATCAGCTGATGAACATTTGGACTCTTTTCATACTTTGGCTATTGTTGATAGTGTTGCCATAAACATTAAGATGCACGTGCCCCTTCAAATCAACATTTTTGTATCCTTTGGATAAATACCTAGTATACAGTTGCTGGGTGATAGGGTAGTTCTATTTTTAATTTTTGAAGAAATTTCCTACTGTTTTCCAGAGTGGCTGCACCAGTTGGCACTCTAACCAGCAGTGCAAAAGTGTTCCTCTTTCTCTGTATCCTCACCAATATCTGTTGTTTCCTGAGTTGTTAATGTTAGCCATTCTGACAGGTGTGAGGTGGTATCTCATTGTGGTTTGGATTTGTATTTCCCTGATGATAAGTAATGTTGAGCATTTTTTTCATGTGTCTGTTAGCCATCTGGATGTCTTCTATGGAAAAGTGTGTATTCGTGCTTTCTGCCCATTATTTAACTGTTTTTTTTTGTTGTTGTTGTTGTTGTTTTGGGTGTTGAGTTTGGTAAGTTCTTTATAGATCTTGGAGACTATCTGATATGTAATTTGAAAATATCTTCTCCTATCCTGTCAGCTGACTTTTACTTTTCTTGATTGTTTACTTCACTGTGCAGAAGCTTTTTATCTTGATGAGGTCCCAATAGTTCATTTTTGCTTTTGTTGCCCTTTCCTCTGGAGAAATGTCTAGTAAGAAATTGCTGCAGCCGAAATATCTAGTAAGAAAACACATTGCTGCCTGTTTTCTCATCTAGGATTTTGATGGTTTCCATCTCACATTTAGGTCTAATCCATTTTGAATTTATTTTTGTGTATGGTGTAAGAAAGTGGTTCAGTTTCGTCTTTCTGCATGTTGCTGGCTGGTTTTCCCAGAGTCATTTGCTGAAGAGAATGTTTTTTTTTTTCCCATTGGATATTCTTTCCTGCTTTGTCAAAGATTAGTTGGCCATGTTTGTGGGTCAATTACCAGGTTCTCTATTCTGTTCCATTGATTTATGTGTCTGTTTTTGTGCCAGTACCATATTGTCTTGATCATTACCACTTTGTAATATAGCTTGCTGTCTGAAATTTGATGCCTCCGGTTTTGGTTTTCTTTTTCAAGATTGCTTTGGCTATTCTGGGTCTTTCCATGTTCCATATAAATTTTAGCATTGTTTGTTCTAGCTCTATAAAGAATGATGGTGTTATTTTGTTAGGAATTACATTGGATGTGTAGATTGTTTTGGTAGCATAGACATCTTAACATCTTAATAATTCACATCTTAATATTTATTAAGGGGCAGGAAGAAAGAAGAGAGCGTGAATCCAAAGCAGGCTCTGCACCGCCATCATGCAGCCTGATGCAGGGCTTAAGTTCACAAACTGTGAGATCATGACCCAAGTGGAAGTCAGATGCTCAACTGATTAAGCCACCCAGGTGCCCCAGGAGATTTTTGATAACATTAAATTTCTTTGCTGGTTAGGGGTCTGTTCAAATTTTCTATTTTATCCTGTTTCCATTTTGGTAGTGTATGAGTTTCTAGAAATTTGTCCCTTTCTTCCAGATTTCCCAGGATGTTGGCGTACAATTTTTCATAGTATTCTCTTACTGTTTGTATTTCCGTGGTGTTTGATTGTGATCTCTCCTCTTTTATTTGTGATTTTATCTATTTGGATCCTTTCTCTTTTCCTTTTGAAAGTCTACCTATAGGTTTATCAATTTTTGTTAATTCTTTCAAAGAACCACCTCTAAGTTTTGTTGATCTGTTCGATCTGTTCTGCTGTGTGTGTGTGTGTGTGTGTGTGTGTCTATATCATTTATTTCTGCTAAATCTTTATTATTTCTCTTCTTCTGCTGGCTTCAGGCTTTATTTGCTGTTCCTTCTCTAGCTCCTTTAGGTGTAAGGTTAGATTGTGTATTTGGGACCTTTCTTGCTTCTTGAGGTAGGCCTGAAATGCAATACACGTTCCTCTTTGGATTGCCTCTGTTGCATCCCAAAGAGTTTGGACTGCTGTGTTTTCATTTTCATTTGTTTCCATCAATTTTTTAAAATTTTCTTCTTTAATTTCCTGGTTAACCTATTCATTCTTTTGAAGGATGTTCTTTAACTTCCTTGTATTTGAGGGCTTTCTAAATTTCTTCTTGTGGTTGATTTCAAATTTCATAGTATTGTGGTCTGAAAACATGCATTATCTCGATCTTTTTGTACTTGTCGAAGGCTGATTTGTGACCAAGTATGTTGTCTATTCTGGAGAATGCTCCATGTACACTCGAGAAGAATGTGTATTCTGTTGTTATATGGTGAAATGTTCTGAATGGATCTGCTAAGTCCAGCCTGTTCAGTGTGTCACTCAAAGCCATTGTTTCCTTGTTGATGTATCTGTCCATTTCTGTAAGTGGGGTATTAATTCCCCCTACTATTATGGTGTTATTATCAATGAGTTTCTTCCTGTTAGTGGTTAGTTGATTTATATATTTGGGTGTCCCAAGTCGGGGGCATACATATTTATAATAGTTAGATCTTCTTGGTGGATGGACCCCTTAATTATGATATAATGCCCTTCCTTAGTTCTTGTTACATCTTTGTTTTAAAATCTAGTTTGTTTGATATAAATATGGCTACTCTGACCTCCTTTTGACATCCATTAGCATAATAGAGGGTTCTTCATCCCCTCGATTTCCATCTTTAGGTGTCTTTAGGTCTAAAATGAGTCTCTTGTAGGCAGCATATAGATGGATCTTGTTTGTTTTATTCATTCTCATACCCTAAGTCTTTTGATTGTAACATTTAAGCCATTTACATTCAGAGTCATTATTACTATTATTTTTAAACTTTTCATAATTGATTTCAATACAACACCCAGTGCTCATCCCAACCCGTGCCCTGCTCAGTGCCCCCTCAATCCTCGGTTTGTTCTTAGTATTTAAGAGTCTCTTATGTTTTGTTTCCCTCTCTCTCTGTGTCTTTTTACTTTCCCCTCTTCCCTTCCCCCCTGGTTTTCTGTTAAGTCTCGCAAAGTCCACGTATGTGTGGAAACATATGGTATCAATCTTTCTCAGAGTGATTATTGAAAGATATGAATTTAGTGTCATTGTGTTACTTGTAGAGTAACACATTTCTGGTGATGCCCTCTGGTCCTTTGTAGTCTTTGTTGGTGTCATCTTCTTTTTCTTCTCCTTCTTCTTCTTCTTTCTTTTTTTCTTTTTCTACTCAGACAGTGCTTAAAATTTCTTGCAAGGCTGGTTTAGTGGTCATTAACTCCTTTAGTTTTTGTATGTCTGGGAAAGTCTTTATCTCTCCTTCTGTTCTGAATGACAGCCTTGATGGATAAAGAATTCTTGGCTACATATAATTTCCCATTCAGCATGTTGAATATTTCCTGCAACTCCCTTCTGGCCTGCCATGTTTCAGTGGACAGGTGTGCACTAACCTTATGTCTCTACCCTCATAGGTTAGGTCCTTTACCTCCCTAGCTGCTTTCAGAATTCTCTCTTTATATTTTGCAATTTCACTAAGATATGTCATAGTGTTGATTTTGGAGGGAGTTCTCTGTGTCTTTTGGATTGAATGTCTGTTTCCTTCTTCAGATTGGGGAAATTCTCAGCTATAATTTGTTCAAATAAACCTTCTTCCCTCTTTTTATGCTCTTGTTCTTCTGGGACTCCTATATCACTAAATTTTCTAAGTGTCGCCTCATGATCTAATAGGTTCCTTTCCTTCTCTTTTCAACTTCATTCTTCCCATAATTTTATATTGTTTTTCACCTATTCTGTCTTCTGCTTCTTATGCAGTCACTTTTGCATCTCAGTTAGAGCACTTTTTTTCAACCTGACTAGATTTTGGGTCTTTGATCTCTGCAGCAAAGGTTTCTCTGGTGTCTTTTATGCTTTTTTTTTTCATGCTTTTCAAGTACAACTAATAGTCTTATGACTGTCCTAAATTCTTGTTCAGATATATTGCTTATGTCAGTTTTGAGCAAGTCCCTGGCTATGATTTCTTCTTGACCTTTCTTTGGGAGAATATTCCTCCATTTTTGTCATTTTGGCTAAGTTTCTGTCTTTTGCATGTTTTAAAACCTTGCTGTGTTTCCTGTACCTGAGAGTACTACTGTATTAAAAAGGGGTCATACACTGTCCAGGACCTTGCACTTCAGGAACTATTCCTGGTGAATGCTGTGTGCACTCTGCTATTGTGTTTTGGCTACCCTTTCCCACTGATCAGTCCTATGCGGAGCTCCTCCTTGCTTGTAGTAGGGAATGTTTACACCTGTAACTAGGTGTCCTTTGATTTGTTTGTTAGAATATGCCTGGGAAAAAAAGGGCAGGGGGAAGCCTGATCTAAAGAAAAGAGAAAAGGAAAAGGCATGAAAAAAAAATCTGAGAATCAAAAAGCTTTAAGGCTGATTCCAAAGAAATAGGGGAAAGAAAAAATGAAGGAATAAAAAGAAAGGAAAAAGTAAAGATGATTCAAAAAAGAGAGAGAAAAGAAAATGAAACAAACAATAAACTATGAGTCTAATTTCAAAAGAAAAAGAGAAAGAAAGAAAAAAGTAAGCCTGGTTCTGTTTCCATCAGAACTGCAGGTGTCATTTTGAGGTGCTGCCTGTGCTGGTCTTCTGGAGGAGAGGCTGGCTGCATTGGCTCAGAGTCAGTCTTGCCCCAGTAAATAAGCAGTTTCCATGCACAGAGGGGCAGTTTGGTGTCAGTGGGTCTCGCCTCCACAGGGGTCACTCTGCTGCTCTCTGAAAGTCGGGGGGGGGGGTAGGAAATGTTGTGTCAGGGGAAAAGTCACCACTCCCATCTCCGGTCTCCATACAAGGATCTCACACCCCTCATTGTTTAGGAAGCCCTAACAGACTAGAAAGGACCGTCAGCTGCCTGCACCACAGCTCTTCTGCATTTATCTTTAGCACAAGGCTAGGATTCAAAACCCGAAATCTTAAAGGATCTGGCGGTCTGCGGACCCATTCCCCCTCCTCCAGAGTAGAGCCTCTCCACACTGTGTCTACAGTTCTTTATTCCAGAAAAAACAGTCCCAGACCTGTATAGTGTGCAGAATCTATGGTGTAACACTGCTAAAAGCAGCAGCAAGTTATATTCCCTCTGGGTGTGCCTCTGTCCCTTTGGTAATGAAAAGGCCTGTTACAGGTGCCTACAGAGTCTTTGGTCCTTGGGGAGGCAATACACCCTCTTCCAAAGGTACTCCGGAAGGGGAATGTTCTGTCCCAGTGTGCCCCAGCGATCCCTACACCCTACTATGCCTCTGGGGCCAGTCCCTCCTCCCCAGGAGTGGGTGCCACAGCTCCACTCCAGAGAATGTCATGCACTTTCAAAATCTCAAAGTTTGAGCCCCAAACGCTGTTTGCAAACAACCTGCAACACTCAGTACTTCTCGCTTCCCAGTCCATGGTCTGGAGAGGTTTTGCTCTTGTGCATATCCGATGCCACACTGGTTCACCCCCTCTCTCTTTCTCTCCCCTTTTGTCCTTCCAAGGAAAGGGTTCCCTCCCCTCTGTGGCACCACAGTTTTGCTCTCCCCCAATTCACTTCCATGCTCCTTGCACCTGCGAGGTAGAAGGTGGCGATCCTTCTGCCACTTCGCAGACTGATTTCCTGGGCATTCCAAGTGATCTAACCTCAGTACAGCTGTGTTTGAGGGCTGAGGCAAGCACAGGGTTCCCCTACTTCTCCACCGACCTTAACTCCTCCCATACCTGTTTTTAATTCATACTTTTTTGCCTTATTTTGTGTCTGAGTGTACTAAATGTTTATTAGTATTTAGTAGGACATGATGAAGACTTTTTCTTTCTTTAACTTTTTAAAAATTTAATTCAGTTATTTGGCTATTGCTTTTGTTATTTTTTAATGGATTTTTTTCCTTGTTGGAATTCCTAACATGTATTACATTCGTAATTACTTCCTTTATGATTATCTTCCTGGTAACTAAAAGCTCCATGAAAAACAGATCATCTCTTTCTCAATAGCAACTTTAGACCTGAGTAATATTTTTGGAACAAAGTAGCAACTAACTCTCTGTTAGTGTGTGTGTGTGTGTGTGTGTGTGTGTGTGTGTGTGTGTGTGCGCGCGCGCGCGCACACACGCACGCAGTGTTCTCAGCCTAGAAGGTTACCTTTTCTCTAAGTTGTCATCAATAATTCTTATCCTTTGTTCTATAGAATGTTTGGTATTCTTTGCTAAGGACTAAATATTTGTGTCTTTTCCTCCCCTCTAAATTTTTATTTTGAAGTCTTAATCCCACAGTGCGATGGTGTTAAGAAGTGAGAACCCGTAGGAGATATATATGTCTATGATGGTGGAGCACTTTATGCTGAGATTATTTGACCTTATGGGCAGATCCACTCACTAGAGAGGTGATTTCTGTCTCAGCAATAGGTGAGGATACACCAAAAAGGGGTCCCTCTGCAACCAGGAGGGAATTTTCCCCAGGAAGCTAAGGCATGCTGGCACATTGATCTTAGAGTTCTTGAACTCCAAAACAGCAAGAAATAGGTTTCTGATGTTTAAGCCACCCGGTCTATGATATTTTTGTTTCCACAGCCTGAACACACTAAGGCTCCGTTTCAATATTTTATTCATACTATATTAATGTGCATGGTGATGCATTCTTACAACATTCTGAATTATTTAACTTTATTTCATTAGGCTTAATGGAAAAAAAAAGCATCATTCACATATATTATATAATTAGATCATATATTGTTTGGAATAAATCCATGTCAACGAACGGTTTTTCAGTGATCTGCTCTACAAATTAAAACATAATTATTCTTAGTAAATAAAACGAAACTATCCAGACATGTATTTATCTTCAGCCCAGTTACAACCCAGTACTAATGGACATTGCCCTCATGCCTTCCTTTGCTCATTTGGCCATGGTTTCTTTTTGTTCTTTGAATACATTTACAGCGGCTGCTTAGAGGTCTTTGTGTTTTAAACGTGGCATCTGTTTGCTTCCACAGGCAGTTTCTATTGCCGGTTTTTTTTCCTGGTGAATGGGACATACGTTCTTGTTTCTTTGTATGTCTTGCACTTTCTGTTGTTGGAAAATGGACCTTTTAGAACATATGTTGATGTTAGATAATATGTTGAGCACGCAGTGTTCTCAGCCTAGAAGGTTACCTTTTCTCTAAGTTGTCATCATAATTCTTATCCTTTGTTCTATAGAATGTTTGGTATTCTTTGCTAAGGACTAAACAGAATGATTTACAGATTCGGTATTTGTGAATTTATCTTTTCACTAAAATTTATTTGTAACCCCAAATCAATACTCACTGTGCTGTTGTGGTCTTTCATGGATATACACAGAATGGCAAAAAATTCGAATCACCCAATGTGCGTATTCCCAGTTGAGGTCGAACAAGGTGATTGATGCTCTCCCTTCACTGTTTCCACTTTCCTATTATAAACAAGTGTCCCTCTCAGATCTATGTGGAGCTGTATTATTGTGCTTTATGGTGGTGATTTTTGCTGTTCTAAATGGCCCGAAAGCACAAGTGCTGAAAGAGGCTGTGATGTGCCTTAAGGAGAAAATACATATGTTAGACAGGCTTTGTTCAGGCATGAGTTATATGATGTTGGTTGTGAGTTCGATGTTTATGAATCGATACTATATATTAGGTGAGGTATCTTTAAACAGAAACACATGTATGATAAGGTTATGAATTGATCCAATGACAAAAATGTTGTGACCAGAGGCTGAAACTATAGGACTTTATCCCTGTATTTTTCCTAGGAGCTTATGGTTCAGTATTCACTAATACAGTGTTTGCAGGCACTTTGTAGAATATAACTACCATAAATAATGAGAATCAACCGATACTGTACTGTACTGTAGGTTCTGATCTCCCTCCTTCCCTTCTCTACCCCTACGGGACTGGACTGGTTATGTCTCAGGGTGCCGTTCACCTCACCATACCAAACAGTTAAACCCACTATTTGCCGGTTGATTGCTCTATTTTTCAACAATGCTTTAGGCATAAAGTGATTTACCGACTGATCCAGGCTTTGAAGGCATGGTCAATGGTTCAGATTTGTATGACCCCAAGAAGGCTCTTCTTAGCTATCTCTTTTATTGTTTCTCTCCACAAACTAACAGGCCTACACCTGATTCTCCAGCTACAGTGAGTCTATGAATCTCCTTTTGATTGTCTTTCACTAAACTTTCACTGTTTTTGAGTGTCCTTAAGTTTGATTTTCTTCATATACTGGTGTAAATTAAGTCCTCTTTCTTTGGGGAACGATTGGGCAGCTCTTCTATAGTCTATACTTTGCTTTCCCCCCTGAGCAAAATTTCTGAGCCACTCCCCTGGTGCTGGTAGTGAGAACAATGGTACACTTTTCTCTGAGTAATAATCTCACTTTAGGAACTGAGCACTTAGTAGGTGGGTGGGACAGCAGCCCCAGTGTGTCAGCTTGACTCTCTCAGTGTACCAAACCAATCCCACTCATTGGGGCAAGGGCTGTAAGGACCCTGCCAGTCTCAAGCAGTGCTGTTCCCAAAGTAGAGCTTGTATCCTACAAGTAGGGGCTGAGTGGATGAAGGGAACCCTGACCTTTAGCCACAATGGACAGAACTTCGCTTCAGCAACAGGTAGCTGAGGGAAGTCGAGAATTGCTGATGCCCCGCCCATCTTAGGAAGATTGCCCTCTGACTGGGAGCTGGGAGGAGAGAATCCTGTGTTCTTGGCTGCACAAAGTGAAGTGGAGTTTCTGTCTTACTGAGTTGGAAGGCTGGAGGGAGGGTGTAGGAGTTGTTTGAAATAACGTAGACTTTTGTAGTTCTTACCAAGTTTTAGATTTTATGGAATAAATATTTTTCATTTGTTATATTCCATTAGGGCTTACTTTAAAATATTTTTAAAAAGCACATTGGAAATGAATCTTAAGAAAATATTGAAATATCATGTAGTTTAGTATATTGGAACCAAATTAGCAGTAAAAACCTACATTAAGATTGCTAATAAAATTGTAAAGTTTCGTTGTCTCTTCACATTACAAAATACAGATTGAGTTATATTTTTGAGAAACATTTAAAATAACCATAAAGAAGCGCCTGGATGGCTCAGTCAGTTAAGTGGCCAACTTCAGCTCAGGTCATGATCTCATGGTCTGTGAGTTCGAGCCCCACTCGGGCTCTGTGCTGACGGCTCAGAGCCCGGAGCCTGCTTCAGATTCTGTATCTCCCTCTCTCTCTGCCCTTCCCTTGCTCATGTTCTGTCTCTATGTCTCTCAAAAAATAAATAAAAATACTAAAAAAAAAGTTTAAAATAACCATAAC